>JAPMOQ010041261.1:205791-246459 GCA_026543055.1 Argiope trifasciata
TAGTAATTAAATGAATTTAATTTAATTCATTTAATTACGATTAAAGAAATTGAATTCCCTTCAGAATTAGAATTTTTTTATTAATTTCTTTAAAATTAATATTAAATTTTTCTTTAGATTATTTAAAATTCTATTAAAACTTCCTTAACAATTAGATTTTTATAAATCCTAGCCAAATTTCTGAAGGAAAATTTTTCATCGGGTCATGCTTTCAATATTTCTGTTTTCACTTTCACTTATCTTCTGTGTTCTTTCATTTGACATATTTGATTTACTTTCTTTTTTAAAAATATTCTTTTAAAATTTAATTTATACGAAAATACTGCTACTTTTTAATATTTTGAAAGTTTTTATAATTCACTTTCATAAATATAATCTTATAATTATTATTTGTTGCATTTGCCACAGATGGCGATTCTGTATACTTGAACCTTTGATAATTACATTCAGAAAATACAAAATACTATTACATATTCAAAAACACGAAAATTTTCTGCTTACATTTTAGTAAATAATATTTAATATATATATATTTAATCTCAATGTCGTTAAAGACCAGTAGAACAATCAAATGTTCAAAAAGTAAATTTTCTGGGATAAGTTTTTAAAAAAAACAGCAATATTTGCAGGAATGTATCATTCATGGATAGTTTCACTAAGCTATCCTTTATTACATCGAAATGTTTTAAATGTAGATTGTAGTTTATTTCCAATAAATTTATCCAACTTCTACAAGCATTCGAAAATAAATATAAATAATATGAAAAATCTATCAATGATTAACATTTGCACAGTGTTTTAATTACAGTCATTTTTCACATAAAGTAAACAGAAAGAACTAAGTGAAATGAAGCTTTGAATCTGAATTGCGGGGCTAAAATAGGAAATGAATTTTCTAGGAAGTAATTTTTGACATTAATTTCCTTAATGTCATATCATAGAAATGTTCTTTCTTTACATCTGAGCAATTTTTCACTTTGAAAGTTCTGATGTAGTTTTCAAAACAAAAAGCTCGTTTCAAATAAATGTGTTAATATTCTTCCTATTTAATTCAGCCTAGTCAAAAAATAATTATTAAATGCTTTAACCGACACGTCTCTGTTTCAGCCATTTTGAAAGAAACAATTAGCCATTGTTCCTACAATTTTCTGAGATTTCATCAGAAAAATAGAATACTTGAAATGAATTGTGCAATTGTGATAGTTCTTTCCATTTAACAATGTCAGAACGACTTTAACAAGCTCCATAAAACAAATGAATCCTGAAAACTGAGAATCCGAAAGCATGTTTTAATTGCTAAGCAACTAAAAGAGATTTCGTGGAATTCATCATCTTAAATGGTATTAAAATATTATTATAAACACTGATGAAGCTATATCTTAATACATCCAAGAAATATTTTTTAAAAAAAATTCGCACAATTATATTTGTATAGAATGATATCTTGATAAAAACGACGATAATAGTTCAAGTCTTTAACTTCAATGTTTTTTAATCTCGCAATTCTTCTTTAATTGATAGAGAATCAATTAATTCTATTAAAGGAAACTAATAGAAATTTTGTATGCATGATTTTCTTGTATGTTTGCATAATAATGTGGTTTTAGTTTTGAACTTTGCATTGTTCTGTTTTTACGGCATGGCAATTGCTTTTCACTTCATACAGATAAATACATTCACTGAGAGGAAAAATACATTTAAGTTTCGTATAGCCTTAGTTTGACAACATGGAAACTATTTTTGACCTCAGACAGATAAATACTTTCATTGAGAGAGAGAAGAATATTGAGGCTTCGCTTAGCATTGTCTTGACTACATGGTAAATTATTTGACTTCAGAGAGATAAATATTTTCATTCAAATGGAAAAAAATATTAGAGAAATAATAGGCTTGTAAGGAATACGATTGCACGGAGCTTGATGCATTTTACCTCTATCTCTAATTGATAGTTTATCTACGCATGTATCCTATTAGGAAGCAAAATGGAGCCAGATCTGGGAAAACATTGATTTAAATCCCTCTCCTAATTCATCAAAACATTGCTTCATATTCCGCACTTCTTAAGTCACGCTTGCCAGCTCATCTGAGACAAGTGTATATTTTGGACTACTTTCGGTTAAATTTTATAATGTTGTCAAAATCTAATTATTGTAAATACAATGCGTTGCTACAAATGTAATATTGTCTATAGTTATATTATCTAGACAACGCGCCAAATTTCATTTATGTTGCTATTTTTGCTGCTATGTGACAAATGTAAAACAAGCAGAAAAATATAAAAAATTGGTTACTCATCAAAGGATCTGACCAAAAATTTCACATACATTAACAATTTAAAGAAGCCTCAAATTACATTCAGCTATTTTGATACATTTGAAAGAAATCACGTTCACATATAAAGGAAGAAATGCTTGAAAATATATCTGATTTGATAACTTATCTATAATTCTGGTAATAAAATACCTATTATACATAATTAATCTAACTGCGTTTTGGGTCTATTGTAATCTGTTTTTTAACTACAGGATAATACATGAATAGAAAGACCTCCCATTGGTCAATTTTGTTTAATAGTAGATAATATATAATTTTTGCACAGCGAATAATTATAGAGAAATGTATCCCAAATTCCATTTGTCCGCAAATAGCATTTTTGAGCAAAAAGATTTGAAGACAGACGAAATGGAGTAAAAAACATTTAAGATTCAAGAACTTTAAAACTGTACAGTTAGGAAAAGTACGAGGTCAAATCTCTGCATTATTATGAAGTTTTCTGAGTAGTAAAAAGAACAGGAAACAGAATAATTGTGTAACAAGAAACAGAAATAGGTGGTATTCAGTATATATAAAACAGAAGAATGGTAAATTTTAGATTGATTTTATGATTGATTTTCTGAAGCTTAAATTCATAAGAAGAAAGCAAATAATTAATGAATCTTTCTTTCAGTCGGAAAAAATACAACACTCCAAAACAAACCGTGTGAATAACACGAAAGTAATTTGTAGCGACATGTTACGTGATTTAGCAAATATAAAATTTAAAAAATATATCTTTAACTTACATATATTCTTTGGAAGTATGATTGTATTTTCTTCAATGTTATTTTTTCATTTAAAAATAAAGTAATTATGAATCTATTTTCACATTGTACCACCCATTAAATTTCAACATATTTGGTGAAAAAACTTATGCTCCCATAAAAAATATATACGCCGAAAAGTAGTATTTCTGAGAAGGATAAAAAATTTTGTGATACACAAAGAAATTATATATTCAGTCATATAAAATATCACTAAAACAGCTTCGAAATACAGGAGTTTTATTATTAAAAAAGGTTTACCTTTAAACATAAAATTGTAGAAAAAAAAATTTAGAATTTTAGATATAAATATTCTTTTAAAAAATATTCCGGAGTTTGGTGAATAGAGTTTATCAGATTTAAATATTTACATGAAACTTACTAAATTCTCTTAGATTTTACTAAATATAGGTTTTATTATTAATGTAGCATTCGAATTTGTATTTATATTTCTCTTTGTATAAAACAGTTCAATATAGCATTAAAGATTTAGATTAACTAAATATTTTTGTAATTTGAAACCAAAATATGCAAGATCGATTAAAATCAAGGACCAAAATTTTATTACTAAGCTGCTATGACAATTCTGTCAATCTTTTTATATTCCATTTCTGTTGTTTCTAAACATGTTCCGTTTATTCAGCAATTGTCTTTCACTGACATTCAACGCGATGTCATAACGAAGGACAAAAATACAGAGAGAAAAATGGTTAGGGCTAGAGGCCCATCTATATTTCATTCTGGAATGCTGTATCTCGGATAATCCTGACAAGGGAACAGTTATATAGTGCAGGTATCTCTCTCTTAGTAATGATTTCTTACTCTACATTGTAGATACATTGTTAGAAACTATCCATATATATATTTTTATAAATAAATATTACTGCTGTTCAAAAATGTTTTATAGAACTATGGAGGTTTAGAGGTATTTTCTTGAATGAGATTTTTTGTTTAAATTTATTTATGAAGAAAAAAATATTTTATTAATTTGGATTAAATATGCAAAGATTTCAGTAACTTTATTCAATTTATTCTAAATATTTCGATATTTTCATTCATTTATTCGATAAAATATTCATTAAAATTGTGTTAAACATCTCAGCCACTAATTCAATTTATTATAAAGATTACGACATTTTCATACATCGAAAAGGATTTTAATTCATTTAAAGATTTCAGCTTTTTTTTATCTGAAAATTAATTATAATTAAGTATGTAAATATTAAAGCATGCAAATATTTCAGTAATATTCAATTTGCTGTAGAGATTTCCCTATCCTCATTCATTCGATGAGATATTCATTCATTCAATTTATTCTAAAAAATTACAATACCTTCATTCCTTCTAAATGATTTTAATTTATTCAAATTCTATGAAAGATTTCAATTCCTATATCTGATAAACAATTGGGATGTTTAAGTAACTCTATATTGTATTCTGTTTTTGAACATTTAAAAAATATTATTATATAATAATCATCCGGATAATTATGTAAAAAAAATTCCATAATATCACTAAACTTGCTTTAAAGATTGTAATATCTTAAGCATTCGAAATGATTTTCATTCAATCAACTAATGTTCAAGATTCCAGTTTATTCAATTTATTTTAATGATTTTTTAAATTTATTCATTCAATTTTAAGGATATTCAGTCAAATTAATTAAAGATTTGAATTATTTAATCTGATAAATAATTGGAACATATAACTTTTTATTGCCCTCTATTTTTTAAAATTTTGAAAAATTTGAATAAACATGTAAAAAGTTAAGTAATTTCATTCAAATTGTTATAAATATTCCAATATTTTCATTTATTCTAAAAGATTTTACTTCCTCCAAATTATCTTAAATATTTAAAATATATTTGATAAGTAGTTGGAATATCTACGTAACTTTTTTTATACTCTTAATTTTTTGAACTTAAAAAATATATTTTAAAGATTTGGATGAAGTACGTAAAGATTTCCGTAATCTTATTTAATTTTTTCTAATGATTCTATTCTTATACTATTCTCATCATTCATTTGATAAGATTTTAATTCAGTCAAGTTATGTTAAAGATTTCAGTTTATTCAATTTATTCTAAAAATCGCAATATATTCATTCCTTCAAAAAGATTTTAATTCTTAGAAATAATTTTAAAATTCCTAGTCCTTATATCTACTTGAATATCCTACTTAAAATATTTATAAAAATTTGCCAATAATTTATTTTCGGTAATTTAGTTTACTATATGTATTCGATTTTTCATATTGTTTACTTTAACACTGCCTTTTTAAAATATTTTAGTTTATACTTTTAGTGATTTTAATGCTTAAGAAATAATTTAACAAGAGAAAATTAAATATTTACAGATTTTTAAATCAATATGCCATATAATCATTCTGAATTTCTATTTTCTAGCCATAAGAGCGTTTTCTCATATTCGATTCCATCTATCATTTATTAAATTTTTCGATGTCTTTTTTGTTAAAATGTCTTCTTTACTTAGTTAATCCATCGATTAATTTATGATGGAAATCAGCCGATATGAATACCGGCATGCATATATAAACAGCTTATAAGCTGTTAGGAATTCTACGTACAATTACTAGATTAGTAATTTTATTCATCTCTATCAATAAAATCTAAAATTTAAATCTGAGGCTATATATTTTCTTTCAAGGACAAGATATTTAATCAGTTTAAGTGTCTTCATGTTCCTTTTAAACATTTTTAATTTTATATAAATGTTCTTCTAAGCCAACGCTTGACTAAGGCAAGGGCATACGGAGCCGTAGCCCAGGGCCCCCTCATTAGAGAAGGCCTCTAAATCGAAAAATACCATATACAAGCTATATGCATGGTCCTTCATTACAGAAGTAGTGAAGCAGAGGTGGGACCCCCAAGAAGTGTTTGCCCCTGGCCTCAATTAGGCTAATTCGGGCCCTGTCTAAGTATTTCCTATAGAATAGACATTTCGTAGCTTTAATTGTTTGTTTTATTACTTAAATATATCGAATATTCCTACAACTTCGTGTTTTATTTTTAGTTTTAAAGATATACTAATCGGATCTAATTCTATCGATTTGTATTTTGTTAACTCCAAGATTATAAACAAAATTTTCTTATTTCGCTTGAAATTTATTAATTTATATTTTATATATGAATTATGAAACCTATAAAATGTCAAATATATGCACATATTTTATTAGCTATTTATATCATTATTTATCATATAGATGACAGTTTCAATATCGCTAAACCAAATGAAAATGCTAATAAATTGAATGAATGATTTTTTAAACTAATTCTGACGCCATCAACTTTTTTACCAAAATGAAACCAATTATTTTTGTCTTCTGATCCAATTATGATGTTTCAAAAATGGCAGTCAGTTTACCTAAATGTTCATACGATATCTTTGACTGTCAAAAATTTTTAACAATTTCGTTGAATTCAGATTTTGGAGCGATAGGTTATTGAATCTGACAGTGCATTTCAGTTAAACTGTGGGCCAATAGTAAAATTTATTATTATTATTTTGTGATTTGTGTTTTTATAAAAATTTGGGATATTATTTTAATTTAATTTCCCAAAAGGTAATCCGATATCGTAAAGATAATTGGGCACTTCCGAAGCTGTTTAAATAGTGATCACATCCAAATTACAACAGATTCCTTAGTTACCTACAGTGGACCTCTAGTTTCCATCCATATTCGATAGCGCTGCCTGCTATCAACGGATTCTCGGCTCGGCAAGACAGATGTTTCCCATTATCTTCGCTAGATGGCGTCATGGTGATAATGCTTGTGGTGACGTTCCCATCCACTGAGATGTTATCTTTGAGGGCTTTTAGTTTCGATGTACCTTTCCACCAAGTGATAACGGCTGGTGGTCTTGAACCTGTTGCTCTGCAAACCAGCTCTACTGTTTTATGGGCTGATAAAGGTTGCCGATCCCCTTCGATCATCACGTCTAATGGCCTGACTGTTGGAAGAAAGATAATTGAGATATTATCAGAATGAGGAAAGAAACCTTTTATTATTGTCTAATAAAACAGTTATAGAGATAGTACGAATATAAAAGAAATTTATTTACTGAGTCCAACGAATTAATCAGACATTTTTCAATCGCCCTTTTTTCTTGAAATATTGAGTAGGAAATGAATAAGAAATATTAAATTAAATAATGACACATGGAAGATATTAAGACACTATTTTGCAATAAATGGCAGAAAATTTGTTATAAACGTCCTTCAGTGAATTTTAATAAAGCAATTGCATTCCAAATGACTTTTTTGACATTTTCTCTTAAATAAAAATAAACTAACATCGTAAAACAAAACTGTTTTACTGAGCATATTTTAAAGAAAGAGAGAATGTGGTTAATTCAGAGGCAAATGCTTGCTGATAGTTTTTACAAGCAGTTTGGGTTTTAACTCAACAACTTTTTGTAAGTGAAAGTTCATCGAGCCATTGTCAAGCAATAATTATGAAAGAGTCTATTAAATTGCATTCATTGAAATAAATCGCTAGAATGCAACCGATACGAAAGTGTCAGAAAACCGAAAGATAGTTTAGATGTCATTTATAAACCTATTAAAACAAAATTTGACATAAAGCTATACATGATCACATGTCAAATTACATATATTTAAGTAATTGTGTTATTTAGTTATATATTTATATGTTTGGGAAAAAACAGACCTAGTAATAACTAAACTACTCAAAACTTCAAGCCTCTCTACACTTCAGATGTTAAAATTGTATATCAAGTTTAACCCACATTATTTTCATTGATCAACAGTAATCAGATTAATTTATATTCGGATAACTGTGCAGACATATTTCCTCAAAATGGATATTTTTCAAAACTTCATACAAATCTACAAATTTAAAGTATCAACCCTATACCAAACTTTTTCCTTCAGGTTCAAAGCAATGTGATCTACAGTGTGGACAGACGAATAAACATACGGCCATATGTTATTATAAAAACATGAGTTTCGTATTGAAGTACACGTGTTCACTTAAATTCGTACAGACAAACTGCTAACATATCAATATAATTCGTACATAATTTGATTGAAATTTGCAAATTTGATGTAAATACATAATACTAAATTTCACTATTCCCGAACAAAACGTTTTTGTATCATAGCAGTCAAGGACTCGCATAATTTCAAAAATATTTTTTTATGAATCAGGGAAATTTGAAACCTGGAGATTCACCAAAATCTCTAGTTCAAATTTTTTGACAATTGCAATACTTTCTAAAATATTGTAAAGCAAAAATATTAAAAAAATCCAGTTCAGAATGTGTAATTTTATTGCGTAATACCTTTTTTTCTAGAAATAAGCATGAAGATAACTTTATTTTTATTTTTAAGAAGCCAATGGAATGAATTATTGAATGGAATATTTAAAATATATTAAAGAATTAACTTTCATTACGTAGCATTTCATATGTTTAATAGCTATTAACCTTTGTACTCTGAAAAGGAATTAGATGAATAATTATTCATCTAATAAAAGGACATGTTTATTGCTTCCAAAAATAAATATATATAATATTTTAAAATTGAATTTTTTGAAGAATTAATCTACATCTTTTATCATTCTGTAAGCGTTTTTAACGGTCAAAATTGAAAAATAAATAAATAAAATATCAAAATGATACACCGTCTTAAATGGTGAGTGAATGGCACCATTCGAGTGTAAAGGATTAAATTTCTTAAAATAGTAAAAGGAATGTATGAATCGAACTAGTATTAATAAAATCATAAATTTAGCATTTTGAAGGAAAGGAAAATTCTGATCAAGTTTTATTTGAAAAGCGACATTTTAATGAAAAATTAAAATGCGATTAAAAATTATTCTTTTAAAACTCTTATTTAAATAAAAATGTATTATTTATAAAAATATAATTTGTCTAAAAATGTATAGAAAAAAATAAACTTGCAAACGTCAACAAAATTTAAAATGATTCAGAATATTATTATTTTTTTGCAATATTGTCGAAACTTAACTTTATGTAAAAGAGTACCAAAAATGTATACTTTTTAAAACTTACTATGTTAGAGAATAAAAAGTTCTAGCACTAAGTTATTTATTCTTCGAAAATAAAAATCCCCATCTAACTTACTCTGGTTTTTGAAGGGGCACAGAGAATTTGAATAGCTCAGACTGAATTTGAATGGCGTCTGACGTATATATTGAAACGTTTGGGAAACATATTGAATCTAAAATAAGATACTTTTGCTTCTTCTTTTCTGCGAGTGAGATTTGTTCTATCTAGTTCGACAATAACGATGCAAATCGAATAAACTATAATAAAATGCAAACATCTTATTTCTTATCATTTAGAATGGAGCTTGCCGCCATACGCCTACAACCTCTCCCCCCTAAAAAAACTAAGGCTTTAAAAATTGTGTCTATTTCAGGACTTTAAGAGAAATCAATGTGGAGACATTAAGCCTATTTTTTACAGAAAGTACGCATATGTTATTAAAGCATTACATTTTCCATCATCAAATTAAAGCATAATTTTAAAACTCATTTTGTTTTCAAATTTACGGATAAAAATGATGTAAAATATCAAAATTGTACATCGAAAACAGCTGTAGAAAATAAAAGTTATAATACTAAAAACTTGTGCAGTAATGTAACTTTCACAATTGGTATTATTTTTTAAATTCTTAATATTAAATTTTTAATTCATAATTGAAATTTAAAAATTCATTCCTTCTCCAAAAACCTGGGATCAATTTTCAAAATATGATGAATAGTTATTCAGGATGTAAAATTATTTAGAGTACAAAGATCACAGTATAAAAGCATTTGAAAAAGAAATGCATAACACAATAAACAGAAGCTATATATTTTCCATTCTAAAATATAATGATAGAAATAGATTTAAATGCACGGATTAGATTCAAATTTTTAATAATATAGCGAATTTTAAACAAAATTTTCGTCTCCTAATAATTTTTTTTTCAAAAAATGCAAAAATAATTATTTAACTATTTATTCAATAAGCTTATCTAAACGAAATCCAAAAAAGTTTTTTATATATATTTATTCTTTCATATCGCTATAGAATCGAATACAGCCTTTAAAAACCGCTTTCTTTTTTATTAACAAAAAATAATTAAGCTACTTATTTTATAATCAGTCAAAAAATTTAGCAACATAAATATTGTTTATAAACCGTTATTAAGCATCACAAAAAATAATTAATCCTGATACAAAAACATTTAATAAAAAAACTGCAAAAAAATGGAGATGATTGTACAGCCTTTTGTAAATTTATAAGGCGATTGAAAATGGCAGAAAAATTCTCGGGTAAAATAAAATTTTCTACTTTTTGAGATCACAAAAGATATTATATTTGGCGACTATAAAAACAAACTGTTGTTGTTGTTTTCCTACTTTTTTTGAGAGCGCTAGCGTACGTGTTTATGTCCTTTCAGAATTTGCATTTCAAGGAGGAAAAATCTTTGTCATCCATTGAATTACAATTTAGACTTTAGGAGCAACAAAATAGTGCATGGGTATACATTTTCCGATCATAGCAGTATTTAATATTAAAGTTGATTGATGATATTGTAGTTCTTTTATTTAATCGTCACAAAACAGTGTTACGAACCTGCAATTATGCTTTCCCAACCTAGTAATGTCATCGTAAGGAGGCAGATTTACAGTAACCTGCATTGAATAGTAAATGGGTATGACGTCAGTAATCCCACAGCTTGGTGACTTGGCAACAAATTTGTTGACTTTGGCGACAAAGTGAATAATACTAGAAACATCAAGAATTTTCCCGATTCGTCCATTAGGAGCCGCGATACGCAATGATTGGTCCAGACATCTCTAGCCACGCCTCTTGGGACTATATAAGAACGACAGTTTCAAGCTTCGGGCAGAGATACTGGCCAAGAATAAAAACACAAATTACGTACGCTCAATAGACACCTACAAAAACTGGAGGATTGGTTTCTGCAATGGAAGATAGAAATCAATGCCTCCAAAACTGAAGCCGTCATGTTTCACTGGTCCCAGAATCAACCCAACTTCCCCAAACTAAAACTAAAAGGAAATTCGATCCCCTGGTCCCAGGAAGCTAAATGCCTAGGACCGTATATTGAAATATTGGACCGTAAATTAACATGGAAAAAACACTTTAACTACATAAGGGACAAGTTCCGAGACCAGTCACGTAAATTTTTCCCCCTAATAGGCCGGAACTCAAAAATGAATAGGGACATGAAAATGCTTATTTTTACAGCCTATTTGCGTCCAGTACTTACATATGCATGCCCCGTCTGGGGATATGCAGCGAAGTGTAATCTTAAAATAGTTGAACAACAACATAACCAAGTTCTCAGGCATATCTGTAAAGCTAGACAGGTAATGAGAATCGACGACATATGTAAAGCGCTACGCTATAACACCTTCATGCAAACCATTAAAATACTAGCAACCAAACGTTTCAATAGTATCTAAAATAACGATAACGAAGCACTAGCACAAATCATGCCTTACACCCCAAATCGAAAGATTAAAAGACCCCGAAATCTGCTACTCGTATAACTCTCCTCACGCATTAACCTGATTACTCAAATTTTCCTCACTCTTAACGCAAAAACCTGAATTTTGATTCGCTCACAACGAACAATAGATCAAAAGCAGCCAAAACTCCTCAACACTTGCAAGCTACTCGTTCCCGTCGGCCTCACTGCACAGAGGATACCAACAACCAATCACGAAGAGGCTACTCCTGACGCTTCCGATTGGCTCAGACCTTGTTCTCCCGCTCCTCACCCACCTGCTACTAGGCCCAGACTTAGTGACTTGTCCATTTCTACTCCATTCTCTGCCTGTACCACAACAGATCAGGGCATTCTCGACGCCAGGCTCAAACGACCAGGACATTGGGGATAGCCCTGCTTCGCAGGGAGGGTACCCCGTTAAAACCACATTAAGCTTCGGGTAGAGTAGTCGGAATCGAGGTTAGATAACGAGTTATCCAGAAGATAGCAAAAAAGTGGTGGTGTCGAACAGAGCTGTATTCCTTGTCTGTTGAGGAAGCGGCGTCGAATACTACAGCCAGTGCTGTGGATATTGTTACTACTTGTGAGCTACTGTCGTTACTGTGTGTCCAGTGCGTTCATCTCGGCTGTATATAGCTGTTGTTTGTACATACTTGTCGTCTCTGTGATGTAAATATCTGTCAGATTTGGGCTGCCCTGTAAATAAACGTGTTGTGCCGTCTACTAAAGTCACACCATTCACACACACTATACGAGTAAAAGAACCCGACGGATTAGTATAAGGATAGGAAATCCGTAACAATTTAAAGTCAGAAGTGGGATAGTGATTTACAGCGTATGGTGCTGACTAGATCCCAAGCAAAAATGGCTGAATTGGGTGGGTCTATTAGTGGCTACCCATGCCTGATGCCTATGGATGCAGGAGTTGATGAGACCTATTTGCAATGAAATCGTCCCAGCTATTGAGGTGACAACCTCTTTGCTAGCCCTTTGTAGCTCCTTACTGAGGGCCACGGATGAAGACGACGTATATGGAATAGTTGATTTTTGTTATCTCGGCCTCAATTTTCCTCAAGAATCTAATCCTGCTGTGGAGTTTTCAAGGGATGTCATGCAAAAAGAAGCCGAGGAGTTTTCTGTGCATCCGATCAGGTTACATCGTCGTAGAGAAATCCTTCCAACAAAAACAGGAATGCTTCGTAGAAAATACTGTGGAGAGTTCTCGAATGTCGAGAAAGAGCAGGGAGTAGGCGAACGTATTCCCATGAAAACTTTCTCGGTGAAGACGAATTGGACTTCCAAGTGGACTCCGGAAGGCACTATTGGACAATCCTGATACGCGGTTGGTTCGATTGAGGAAATTCAAAATCTCCAACTGACCGGGATGGAGAAAATTTGTTCTAGAGAATTCCGTTACGATACCATGCTTAGCTCCATGGGACATCTTACATTTTAAGGAGCGAAATCAAGTCTGTATGCCCAATCCAAAAAGTAGAAGATGACTTGCATCAAAATTAATGAGAAGAATGGGATGGATCTTTAGTTGTCACCGATTTAGGGAATGACGTCATCTTCAAAGTGCGAAAGTCGTCCAAAGCGGGAATGAAGATTGTTTACATAGGTCGGAAGCTTACATCAGCTGTTGGATTGAATTGGGACTGCCGGAACGTCAGTCTTTGAAGAGGGGAGCAATGTTACGAACCTGTGGTTTTGCTTTCCCGCGTTAATGCTGTCATCGTAAAGAAGATAGATTTACATTAATCTGTATTGAATAGTGAATAGGTGTGACGTCAGTGATCCCAGAGCTTAGGGACAAATTCGGCGACCATTTGGAGCCTTGGCGACGAATTTTGCGACTTTGGCGACAAAGTGGATAATATCGGAAACATCGAGAATTTTCCCGATCCGTCCATTAGAGGACATAATGTGTCTAGAATGCTCCTGATTGGTCCAGAAGGCTTTTAGTCTCGCCTTTCGCCGCTATATATATAAAGCAGGCAATCTGTGGATTAATAATCTTATCAAAAGATTACAATGATTTTTTTTAATTACGCTTGATTTTGTAATTTGTACTTGTTTTAATTTTATATGAATTGCATTTTCGCCTTTTAAGTGTCATTGATATTTTAATTTTTTACTATTTTTGTAAAAATTTCCTTTCTGGAACGTGATTCGCATTTTCAAAGAAACGCTGTTACTATTTATAATTGGATATCTCATTTTATAATGATAACCTATAATTTTAAATTATATGACTGAATTGAACATGGCGATTTTTTAATATCATTTGTTTGGCGCAGTATAGTCATATCCGACTCTTGCGCCTTTAAACGCCTAACTACCTACCGACTACCTACTGTTGCTATTGTGGTCTACAATCTGCAGTAGAGTACTGCTGCGTGCTCATCTTTTATCACACCATACACAACCCACTATACAGTTAAACGAACTCGACGGATAAGGAAATCCGCAACAATAATATAAGAAACTGGGGAGAAAACATCGTAGTTAAATATCATAGTATTGTTAAGAATTTCCTATCACCCGGGTACGTTTTATAGTGGGTGCAAGGTGTGAGTACACAATCAGCAATCAGTTAGTAGAAACCAATGAAGACATTCATTTACACGAAGACAGAAGAACGCAAAGGCGACAGCCTTTTACAGCCTATAAGAAGGCAAGGGTAGCAGACAGTAGCCCACAAGTAGAAATCTGGTAGTGGTAAAATCCACAACACACAAAACGATCCGACAGGATACCGCAGGAGAAGG
This sequence comes from Argiope trifasciata, assembly GCA_026543055.1. Classification (NCBI taxonomy): domain Eukaryota; kingdom Metazoa; phylum Arthropoda; class Arachnida; order Araneae; family Araneidae; genus Argiope; species Argiope trifasciata. The sequence goes on from JAPMOQ010041261.1 coordinate 220,177, forward strand.
GATCCTCAGAATTTCAGTCTATGGTCTCTCCAGATAGCTGAAACACTCCTCAGTTTCTTCTCACTTAATTATTCCCTACCTTAATTCACAACGACTCATTCACCGACCCAGCGTGAGGGTGCCGACCTTCTAAATTTCTCGAGAGACTGACCTAGAATCTTCTAGTACGATATAAGTACCTCTAGTACCAATCAAGAGCATCTCAATGTGTCTCAGTACCTAATGGACCGATCTGCAAAGTTTCGAGTGTTTACCATTTCATCAACAAAATCGCCAAATGATCACCAAGCTCTGGGATTACCAATGTGACATCCACTAGAATCTAATACAGATTATTATAAATCAGTCTTTCTCATGAAGACACTATTCTTGCTGGCAGGCAAAATTACATCTTCGTAACAGTATTCAACCAGAATTATTTTATGTGATCACAATACAGTTTGCAGAGGAAAGAGACTAATATGAAAAAATGTCAATTATATTTGTTAGTTTAAAAGAAAATATAAAATCCCGGCAGGTTGAAAGGCAAAGGTAGACTACTTTATACCTAAATTAAACTCTGGTAACAAAAATTGTGGAAGTTGGAACTCAAAATTAAGGCTTGAAAACGACATTTCAGCCCCTAATTTCTAAGTTATTGCAGTTACTGAAAAACTTCAAATATAAGGTTGTTCTTTTGATTGAGGCGTTAAAATGGGTAGATGGATTTATTTTTTATCTTCAGTATTAAGCTAGTTATAATGATATGAAAATTTTAAAACCAGCCTCACCATTTCCACACACTTCGAGCTAGACGAGCCATTTACAAACTCGTACGAAATTTTTACATTTCTAACTACACATCTCAAGCCAATCAAAATTTTAAAGAAAAATACTCTAATTAATTGCCCATTTATCCTGTTCACAAGATAACATGAATAAGGTTTATTTTGGCTCCATGGATCATGATCTACAAAAAACTGAAGAAAATTTCCCGAAATTTTGTCATGAGAACCATTGCAATAGGTACACTTCCTATAGGAATCTACCTAGTAGAAAGATAGAGCACAAAATTATTTTGAATACATATTTTAGGCAGAAAACAATAATTTTGTTTTTTCAACTGAAAGTAAAATTTGTTAATATGCTAAATATCACATTATTTATCAAAATTTATTGAATGCAGATAAAGATCATTTATGGCATTTCCTTAAAATCCATTATCTGTTCATCATAATCATCTATAATCAGTTTTGCAACGTATTAAAAGAATACATTATACAACATTTTTATTATGCTTTTGTTTGCTATTTAATATACATATTCATAAAAAAAGAAAAGAAAAAGGCTATTAGTTTACATTTTAATACTAGAATCTAAAATATTATTAATGTGTATTTCCAAATTTTAACTTTTTTCTTCTGAGTATTCACACTTATTTACATTATCTATTATTCTTCAGCTCTTTAATACCTTAAAGAGCCAATAATACTTTTATTTTGCGTCTTTGTTAATTAGAACACAAATTATGGCAAACTATTAACATGTAAGTGATATTTATATGCATTTCAAAATTTTGAATGTATTATCTGAAAAATGAAATCTTTTTCATAATTCTATCGTATGATTATCTTGCTATGTAAAAAAATAATCAGGTTATCTTAATGAAATTTGTAATTAATGCTTTTTATATTATTCAAAACATAATGAACTATAAATTTTCTATTGAAAGTTCTAGAAATGTATTTATGATCATTTGATGCAAATATTGATGAAAAAATTCAAAAATTCCACAAACAATTATATATATATAACACATTAAAGTTTAATCTTTGAATTAAAGATAGTGAGATTCTTGTATAATTCTTAGATAATTAGATTATATTGTTATATTTTAAGGTATGTTACAAAGAAAAATGAAAAAGCTGTAACAATTTTCTTAGAACATTCAGAGTTTTTGTAAATAAAGGCTAAAATTTATAACAAATTATACTTTTTCTACAAAATCTACATATATATTTAAATAATTTCACATTTATTCATTATTTTATCCTTACATTAATTTTTTTTAAAATCGTATAAACTTTAAGATATTTGTTTTTGCTTTTCTTTAAACACCCTTCCAGCGTAGTTGGATATCTTAAGTCACTATTCCTCTAGTACCCTTAAAATTGTAAAAGCTGATTAATATTGTATGTTTTTCTCAATCTACTCCGATGGCTGCACTCAGATTTAGAGACAAAAATAACGCCTGGAATCATATTGCATGTTCTTCCCATTTTTCTCAATCTCACTCAACTTCTGATGCGATGATTGCCTGGAAAGCAATGAAAAATGAGCTCAGGTAAAAGATAAACATTCTTGGCTGCAAAACATGCAATAATAGAGACCACTCGTGCCACAGGAAACATTAACACGTCATGTTATACATCATTTCTAGCTGACGTAAATCCATAGGGCTTCTCCATCAAACTAATGCCTGTCGCTGATCTAACGTGCTGACCATCGCTATCCTCATAATTTATTCACGTGGAAAACCCGATGGAATGTACGTTTAGACATGACAAACGCAACATTCGGGCTCTACACGTGTGCAATTAATTCGGATGTGCATCCTGCTATAGTTAAATCATGTACGGGCAGGTACTTTCAGGATTGCTTCAAAACCACGTTTAGTTAATGATGTTGGGCCTAAAGGGAGAAAAAAATGCTTTGTAATTGCTGACGCCAAGAAACTGTGATACTCTCATTGGTCGCTTGCCAGAAATGCATTGTGGTCCATTATCCTGAAAAAGCGTTTTTCCTATCGGCTTTTAGGGAAGTTTATTATTTGTTTGTCTGATTACCTAGTTTACTTTCACGTTGTTTTTACTGCAATGTATATTCTGCCTATAATAGGAAATTAAAAATAAATATAAATTACACACGCATGAAATAATTGTATTATGTTATTTATATACATGTTTTAAAGTTTTTTTCGAAGAATTCTAATGACTTTTATTGATTAAAGTCATTAGAATCTTTTCTTAAAAATATTTAATTTAATTAATTACGTGATTCTTACATAACTAGATGAGATTATGTTGTGTTTCTGTTTGTATAATCTAAAAATAACCAAACATCTACTACTGCTATGGATAATATTCGATAGTGAAAAATCGTTAATAAACTACAATAATGACAGCATTTTATTAACAAATATAGAGATTATACAAATCAACCACCTTCTCTTTTGATGCAACAGATGACGTCATTTATTAACATCAAACTGTGGTTCTTATGGGGGATATCATTATTAGATGTATTCTGAGTGAAGTAGTGCATTTCCGTGCTTGTGTTCATTTTGTCTTGCGAAATGTAGAAATGTGAAAACAGTTGGATAACTGTTCCTGAAATACGTATATCATTTTCATATACTGCATAATGAAATTGTAAAGAGTCTTGCACCTCTATACAAATAGAATAATGTCCCACTATTTATTTTATGAATTTCAAAATTATCTGCTCCTATTCTATATATGGAAAATTCAAACTATTCTTATGTTTCTAATGTATTACTTTCAGGAATACTTATAGTACAGTATTAAATATCAGTTGATGAATACGCACTGTAATATTTTGATGATATTTCATATATCTGACCATAAAAAGAATCGAGATAAATTCTATCAAAGTAATTAAATAACAATTCAAAATATAAAAGAGAGTAAGAGATTTCTTAATATTCGTATTGGTATATGGTGAAATTCATAGATTCACAAATTTTCTTATTTAATTCCTTTATAGTTTTGAAAGAAATTGATGGCAATCATCTGTGATTTTATTAAACTTCCTCTCTTTTGAAGTCTCTCTGTGTACTTGTGAGCAATTTTTTTATCACTGAAATAATATATTTGATGAGAATATGAAAATAAATAATACATTTGATGTCAATATGAAAAGAAATATATTTGTATATTTAAGGAAAATACACTGAATACTATTATACTATTATACACTGAAGTGACAAAAGTCATGGGATGACTGATAATATCGTGTCCGTCCTCCTTTTGCCCGGCGAAGTGCAACAACTCGACGTGTCATGGAGTCCACAAGTCGTTGGAAGTCCTCTGCAGCAATATTGAGCCATGCTATCTGTATAGACGTCCATAATTGTGAAAGTGTGGATAGTGCAGGAGTTTGGGCACGAACGGACCTTTCGATGATGTCCCATAAATGCTCGATGGGATTCATATCGGGCGATCTAGGTGGCCAGATCATGCGCTGGAATTGTCCGGAAAGTTCTTCAAACCAATCGCGAACAGTTCTGGCCCTGTGACATGGCGCATTGCCATCCATAAAAATCCCATCGTTGTGTGGGTACGTGAAGTCCATGAATGGCTGCAAGAGATCTGCAAGCAGCTGAACAGAACCATTTCCAGTCAATGATCGGTTCAGTTGCACCAGAGGACCGAGTCCATGCCATGTAAAAACAGCCCACACCATTATGCAGCCACCACCAGCTTGAACAGTGCCTTGCTGACAGTTTGGGTCCATGGCTTCGTGGGGTCTGCGCCACACTCGAACTCTACCATCAGCTCGTAACAACTGAAATCGTGACTCATCTGACCACGCCACGGTTTTCCACTGGTCTAGGGACCAGTCGATATGCTCACGAGCCCAGGAGAGTCGCTGCAGGCGATGTCGTGCTGTCAGTAAAGGCACTCGAGTCGTCGTTCTACTGCCATAGCCCAAGGAAGACAAATTTCGCCGCACAGTAATATCGGACACGTCCATCGTACGTCCCACATTGATTCCTGCAGTTATTTGGCGAAGTGTGCGTGTCTATTAACATTGACCATTCTACACAGACGTCGGAGGTCTCGGTCGTTAAGTGCAGGTGGTCGCCCACTGCGCTGTCCATAATGGGATGTGATGCCTGAAATTTCCTACTCTCGGCACACTCTTGATACTGTGTATCTCGGAATGTTGAATTCACTAACGATATCCGCAATGGAATGACCCATGCGTCTAGCTCCACCTAACATTCCACGTTCAAAGTCTGTTAATTCTCGTCGTGCCGCCATAAATCACGAAAAACCTGTTCACATGAATAACTTGAACACAAATGAAAGCTTTGGAAAACGAACTGCGCATTTATACTTTTTCGCTGCGATACTACTGCCATCTGTATATTTGCATATTGCTATCCCATGACTTTTATCACTTCAGTGTATTTGATAAAAAATATATTCTTTTCAATTAAGCATGTAAAATATTGTGAGAAAGCTGGTAATATAAACATATAGATATGATTTTGTTTTAGTGCATATTTAAAAATTGCAACTCAGATAAACTTTTAATAATAATAATATAGGGAAATCTTAGCAAATGTTTTAAAATCACAAGTAATTAAAAATAAATTAAATCATCATGACACACACTTATATAAGCAGCTATTTAAGACGTTTTTGTACGCATTTTATAGCACGTCTCATTTTTCATTCGCTCTACTTTTTTTTCTGATTTTATTATTCAAGATCACTCTGTTTATTAATACTCATCTCAGTCAAGTTGATGATTTATTGATAGAATGCACAAAAGGACAAAAAGAGTAATGTAGTTGGTCACAACTTCGTAATGATTCTGTGCTGTTGAGGCATTCAATCTGCAGATGCAATTTCATCCTCCCCAATTGTGACTTAAGCCATTGCTCTTCCGATACAATGAATATGATTGATTATTAATTGGAAACAATTAGAAAGGGTGTGGTTACGAGGCCACGAGTCGGACAAAGCAACAACCTGGGCATGGGCGGCATAAAGGAATGAGGGTGAAAAGGGGCTCTGAAAATCATTTGGACCAAGCACGTGGAAATAGAAAATTGAAATATGGAGGATAAACAGATACACTGAGGAGCAATTACAGAAGTAATTGCCGTTTTAGGTTAGCGTACGCGTAAGGCGCATCTAAAATTCGCTTTGTAATTATTTCCATAATGGGTTTAAAGGTACTTTTGGGGAATACAAATAAGTTATTTGTTGGGGGATAAGATCTTTTTTTTCCAATAATTCTTTGTGTATGGATAAAAATTTACTTTCAGCAGAAGAATATACTTCGGCTTATTGCTTTGATTGTGTTTCCTTTCAAGGACACAAATAATAAATCAATTTTTGTTTTTATGATATCAGTGAACAACACTTATAAGAAGAGATTATTTGTAAAACATGTTATCTTTGAAATACTAATACACAAAAGTTTGTTGTTTCGTATTATAATCTAAGACTTCTGATATTGAAAAGATTATTTCTTGACAGTAATCTTAAATAAGTGAAGGAAATAAATAAGCGAATTTAATGTATTCAAAATTACTATATAAATACTGCAGCAATATACATTTATTTTAAAGTATATATATTTCAGTCGAGGTAATTAATCAGTTAGTTTTTCCATTGTATTTATGAGCAATGGTCAATTTAAAAGTTTGGTCAGTGTTATATATAAGAACTAGCAGAATTGGAATCCTACAGGACGACGCATTAATTTTTGTTCATCAGAGGATGAATTCAACTGGTACAGCAAAAGTAATTATAATACTTTCTGCATATATTATCATAAAATAAAATTATATTGTCTTCATCCACTATTATATTTTTACTGGGGGTTTTTTCTACATTATTTGAATATTATTTTATCTATATTTATCTATCTATAAATTCATTCAAGATATCACCATAATCAGGGGATATTCGGGTAGCACTATATACTTTATTATATATTTTTCATGCACTTGATGTAATGTATATACTGAATAAAATTATAAAAATTTAACCTTCCAGCGGGAGCAAGAATGTGAGAGATACACTAGAGATGAATTTCGTTTTATACCTTCAGATCTGGTGGCACTGGGAACGCCTGTCCTTGGCTATTTTTTCCCCTCCCTTTGACCTACTTTCAGTTTTCGTCATAATTTGTGGCGTTAATAGGTCTCTGCCGATCATATATTTGTATTTTAGAGATACGCGCGACCTTTCCTGTAAGTTTTTGTCACATCTGATTTTGTATGATGTTACAAATAAATCCATATTATTTTTGACTGGTGGCAGCTGGCAAAGGCATTTATGAAGGAAAATGTTGAAAAAAATCACCCACATCTCTAAAATTAAAGGTACTAAAGAGAAAAGCCGAACTAGGTATTGAAGAAATGGAAGATGTGACGTCAGAGAAAAAACCTTGCCAGAAAGAAAAACGGACGGGAATCACGAAGTTCGGTTGTAAGATTTGACAGAAATATATATGTTTGGAGCACACTAAGCACATTTTCTCCAATTGCAAATCTGCAATGAAATAACAATGAAACTATTCTCTTCCTTTTCATATCTAACTTTCAATTACTTTTTCCTTTTTATACATAAACTATGTATGTTTGCGCTTCTATATTTTATATGCAAATTGTTCTGTCAAAATATCAACAATTTCATTTATATTATATTTAAATCCCTTCAGTTAACCTATGGTCATTTTATATAGTTATTGCAATCTATATTTATATTGTTTCTGCTTTTTTTAAAGTAAAAAAATGTTTAAAATGATTGTAGTTATTAATCCTAAGCTATTTACAAAATAATTTTAATAGTTACGCTTTTGAAAATTTACAATTTACTATAGCGTATGTGGGAAATATGCGCAACCTTTCACGTTGGTATGACGTTCACTCCCGCTGGAAGGTTAATATATCGTACTACATAATTTTTTTTATACTGATATTCCTGATAATGATGTCGCGTTCACGTTAACATGGAAAAGGGCTGCAATAACTTCTGAGGGTAAAGACCTCTGGGCACCTGAAGGCAGAAATTCTAGCTCAAATGATGATACAAATACACATTCATTTGCACAACTCTTTTTTGCAGGAAGACTCATACACACATCTCAGAAACAGAACACAAGGGACGACTCAGGACACCCAGATCACGGGAAAGAAGAGCTATCCCTAAGCCAGGACACCCGAACAGAATTTCTTAATATTGTCTGATATTTTCAATAAAGTACAATGCAGTATGATATTGAACATAATTTTACACGTTATTCTTTAATTTTTGTACAATGTTATATAACATTGTACAGTATCTTAGATATTACACAATGCTTATAAGGAATATATATTGTAGTATAATAAGTGTAAGAAGTAGATATTACAGAAAAGAATACAATATCCAGAAATTTCCAGGTACAAGAATATTATATACCTTAAAATTACAATGGCATATGAAATGGATTTCAATTATATACATTTACCAAAGTTTCAAACGTATAATGAAACCTCCATCACAAAGCCGGACCTATTCATGATCATGTGATGTGTTACACATATACAGCACTAATTTAGCTTCACAATTCTTTGTTTATATCTTCGATAAAAAATAAATGATATCCTATTTACAAAGAAGACATTGTTCAATTTTTTCATAGAAAAGGTGCCATAATATCATTATTGTGCATTATTGTAAGTTTGATATGACTTAAAGAAATTTCAAACATTGCTTCATTATATATTCAGAATGAATATTTTCTTGTTTAATTATTCTTAAATAATAATTACTTCTTGTTTCAGCATCATTGAATTGCTATTACTTTTATTAAAAATTATTGTTAAAATATTATTTCAGGAAAATGCTTAATTAATCAATTTTTTTTAATTATCTAGAGTATATTTTCTAGCATATACAAACACACAATAAAAGCCTTTTTTCCTAGTTATAAAAAGGGTTTATGCAAGATAAAGGAAAATGAGAAATGATTGCCAATCCTTAAGACATACTTTTTCTTTAAATATTTCCCCCTTTACCGTGATAAATTAATCGCAAACGTTTACTTCAAAAGCGATATTTGATTACGAACTCGGCAATGCCAAGTCAACAAACTTCACACGCCATAAATTTTAATTTAGCATATAAAGCATCGGCAACCTTTTGATATTACTGCAAGCGCCCGAGGTAACCTATTATTTAAAAATGCTCAAATACCTGTATTTAATTTACTCCAGGATCGATTTCAAGGCGAAAAGCTCATTCTCTTTGGAAGAACCCGAAATGCACTATTTCCTGGGAAGTATTTTCACGAAGCTGGAGGCTGACTGCCTGCGTTATTTTTATTCATTTTGTAAACGTATTTGAAAAGAGCGAAGACTTTAGGATGGGAGGAATAAGAAGAAAAAAAACTCGGTATAGAATGGGAATTCCGTACCCATCTCTGACTTCATAAATATTCCGACCTATTCAGAAAATTCCCTCTGGGTATTCCCAAATAATAAAAATTCAAACCACATGAGCTGAGGTGTTTGCTCGAAGATGAAGGCATGGTACGAAGAATATAACGAAACGAACAGGAATTCTGAGTTATAAAAGGGTTACATAAAATAATGTTTCTTAAGAAACATAGCCTTATTTATTTCACCCTGACTAAAATCTTGAATAGTCGGATCATTAATCCTTTCAACTATTCTTTCTTTTTTTTCCCCTTTGAATCTCCCGAAAGAAAATTATTTCAATTTTTAAAAGTTTATTCTTCTCTATAAATTCATCCGTCAATACCTATTGAATATTATTTAGCATTACCTTTGTACTGGATTCATTTGAATGAAAGTAGTTCATTTCTTATCTAGGGTTGAAAGAAACTAATTATAGAATGAATGAAATAATTATATGTTTCTTATAATTTTAAATTTCATCTGAATCCTTAAATAAATAATTTTTTAATTTTCTTGATAAGATGAATCTGGTTTATATGATTCACGACTCTTTAAGTATATACACGATGCACTAATCTAACAACTGCATTCAGATAACAAATGCAACGCCTAACGTATACCATTCTATGCCATTGAGGTTAATGAGATAAAGGATGTCCTAGTTAAAAAGCAGAAGATGGTGATGTCTGTACAATCTAAAACTCTTACCGACATTTTTTTACAAACATAATTTTCACATTTATTTTTTACAAACATAATAACCAAGTAGTTTTTATTTTGGATTCTCGAGGGTTAAAATCCAAAATAAAAACTACTTGGTTTGGCTCACAAATACGTCATTGGTATAAGAATAGCCGTCCAGAAGGCTCTCTGACTTTTGATTGTGATGGGCAGGATCATATTTCTCTTACACGCTTTGTTAAGGATCATCTTAGAAATATTCTGAAGATTATAAGTGTCTAGGAGTCTGACCAGAGTATTTTATTAGAGAGTTTTCACTTACATTATTATTTGTTTGGATCTCTCCTTACAGGATCTTTTAGACAGTTCATTATTAATTTTGGGTCTCATTCAATCATAGGAATGGGCAATAACAATAACATGTAACCCTTTGAGCAAAAACACGTTTTCAATGATGTACACCAAACATTTCGAGAAAATGTGATCCTTCATGAGAAATTAAGATGCATTAAGACTCTTTCTCTAAACATATATTTGGCCATTGATAGCACTAAGTATCAAAATTCATATCGATTGCGTTGTCGAAATTTGTCCTAACTCTAACGAAAATGCTGGTGCGTAGAATAAAGAATGTTTTCTGTTTAATGTAGGGTGGTTCTAAGCTTACTTAACCTCGTTTATTTTTAGAGACATCGAGGATTTCAGTTATTAACGGTGACCTTTCATGATAAACTAAGCTCTTCTGCATTGATTAAATGAAAATCAGTCTTTGACTAAAATTGGTCACTAAAGGGAATATCGCTTGACGAGATTTCGGACTGACTGAAAACAGAACTGAAAGTGGTTAAATCGAGATTAACAGCAAGTAGTTATTCAAAAATTTGTACAACAGAGCATATTGTACCAACTTTTAGAAACAAGTGGGGGAAAACAATGTAAAACTTTTGCAACTAGCACAACAGAAGGTAGAGATCATGAATTCACTAATAAAGTGCGCACGTAATTTTTTTAATACAATTGAATAAATGTGATGATTAAGAGTAGAAACAGAGTATTCATCTATTAAAGAATGAACATATTTCTTTTTTCTCATTCATAGTACGAATAAAAGCTATAGGCCGACTACAAAAAAATAATTCTTTAATCTTAATTATTTTTAAATAATTAAACTATTTATATTCTTTAGCTCGTCAGACTTAGTATATTTTATAAAATGATATTTTCAATAAAGGAGCATTTTTAATTTGTTTCCAATTTCAAAACCTTTAAAAATAAGACTAAGCCTTTACTTCTTCCAATTTCGCTTCTAAATCTAACTTTCACTAAATGGTGACATAATGAAATAGTAGTACAAAAGAATCTATAAGGTGATAGCAGTTACCAGTTAAATTGTATGATCCTACAAGGGAAGTAATATGTCCCTTTTATATGAGTTTGATGTTATCATAATCATCCATATTAACCCACAGAAAAAGTAGAATAAATTATTTCGGGTGTATTCACACACTACATAAAGAAACACTGATTTTCTATTTACAAATTTCTCCCAGGCTATACAAAAGCAGTAAAAAATTCAAGTACTATAACCAAAGTCTTTCCCTCAAGGAAAAAAAGCATTGTCGGAATATTATAAAGGAATAACAAGAATTCAGAACTGTAAAAGTTTTTTTATATAGTATTATTGTGAAGAAAATGGATAAAAGACTTGATTAAGGTGATCATTTATCCTCCCAGACATTGTTGTTTCTTCAGCTGTAGAAAATGGTTTAAGTTCTTAAGCTTAAATATTCAAGAGAATCTCGCATGTCAATAGAAGTTTAAGTTAGAATAAATCTCAATTTTTAATTTTCTTGTCCTTTCTATTGCCAAATGACATACAGATTTGTATGAGAACGAATTATCGAATATTATTGAAAATACTTGTGTAAAAAATAGTGAATTTACGCCTTTTGATATATTCGTTAAACATACTTTTCTTAGGAATTTATTATTCTACCGATTTTTGCTGCTGTGTATCAAAATTTTCATTCTTATGCTATTATATCTATTCACAGGAGTAAAAAATATATCGCATTTAATATATTTATTAAATAAACTATATATTTAATTAAATAACATTTGTTTTTACTGTTCATTCTTACATGTATCTAATCAGGATTAATTTTATTGTACAATTTATTCCTACATGTCTTTAAATATATTTCCAGCCCTTAATGTTAAGTTTCAAATTTTCAACTTAAAATAATTTTTTATTAATAAGTCTGTGAATTAATTAGGTAACTTTGGCAATATTATGTTGGAAATATAATGCTTTTCACAGAAAGTAATTTTATATATTATTTAATGATTTAATTACAATTAAATATTTCTTGCCAAATTAGAATATATTTCTATAATTATTTTTTAAAAAAAATATTATCATGAAATTATTGCTTCGAAAATACATTTATTTTTAATCTTAGAGTAGTTTCAGATCTTTGATTTTTATTGTGGAAATTTGGTTTATCTAATATCAGTTTCCTCATTTGAAAGCTTATACCTAATAATAATTATAAAAATATGTCCTGTTTCTAAATGATTACATCTTGGCTTAAGATTTAGAGGGTTCCGGAGGATTGAAGAATCAAAGATTCTGTATTCGAAATGCAGTTACATCAAGAGCCTAACATTTATGTGATATTGGTATTGTTTCGGAAATGTTTTATTTTATTTGTTATTTTTCAAATCTTTTATTTTTATTGTGAGACTTGGCTTGTCTGCTTTCTGATTTGATTTAAGTTCAAACCTGAATTCAAAAGCTTATAGCATTTAAACTAAGATAGTAAGAACAATTAAGAATTTGAAAAAGGAAGTTTCCTTGTCATCGTTTTGTAAACATCTTATTTTTTTAGTCAGCAGACTTATTTTCTATATTTATTTTCTTCAAAAATTATTTGATCAAATAACAGCCTGAATTACGATAGTTCAGTAAAATTCAGTAAAGTTTTGATCAGAATAGTAATCAAATAGTTCAATAAAGATAGCTAATCAAATATTTCAGTACAGTTTTGATCAGATTTAAAAAATATTATTCAACTCAGTGTAACCCAAATGATTTATCTCAATTAATTTAGAGTGATTCAGAAGAACAAAAGTTAAATCATCAGATTTACGATAGGAAAGCACCTTGAGGCAAAACGTTTTTCTATACATCCACTTAGATAAATATCTCACAGAAAATTAGAAAATCAAACATCAACTAGTATCAACGGGATACCTATTTTACACAAATCCGACTTTGGAGGGTGTAGCTAGAAAAAAATTTGGTTAACGATGAAGGGAGTTTGGATACATTCGACTAATTAAACTTTTTACTATTCTTCAATCTAGCCATTATCTCATGTGCAAAAGTCTCAAAAATGGAATATGCGAAAGAAGCAAAAGAGGCTTTGAAAAGCGAATTAATTTAGCGTTAATATTTTCTTCAACTCTGTTTTTTAGGGATATTTAGAGAATAATAGAGGAAAATTTAGAAACAATTTTATCACACTATAAATAAAGACAAAATGTAATTAAATGTTAAAAAACAAGCGCAGGTAATTTTGGAATATGATCTGATATTATGTGCATATGAGCTTTGAAGACTTCTTAATTGAAAAATATTTAACATATAACAAGCCTTTCTCTCGAATTAAATTATAAAATTTTGAATCTTATTAAGTTAAATCTTTGCATTTATATCTCTCCACTCAGGCACAGTGCATCATTTTTGATGTTTTATTTATTTTATTTTTGATTATTAAAAGTATCTACACAGTGATAAAACGTTGGTTCCAGAACATTCGACTTAAAACAACTAATATATGTATGTATATATACATACATACGAGGCAAAAGACAAGTCCTTGTATTTGGTGAATAGTTGTGCATCGAATTTTAGTGCAAGGGTTTGATGGATGTATTATGATTCAAATAATTAATATAACATTTTCAATTTTTACAAATAATATAAAATTGTGTGCGTATTAAAATGATATTTTTCACTCAATGGTGAGGCAAAACGTATTCAAAGAGTTCGTCATTTGTAGGTTCTCTGGCATTACCTTTCTCTTTGTCACACAATAATCAATACCTGTTTACAAAAAAGAAAAAGTCATCCTACATACAAATCTGACCCATTCAACTAAATACTTAAAATATAAAACAGTTCTTATTTAAATTCATAAAACAGAGAATGTAAATGTAATGTAGAATGTAAACCAAATAAAAAGATATTTACTCTAAAAGGTTTTTTTACTATAAGTCATGTTGGAGTAAAAAAGTACTTTAATGCTTCATAAAGCATCCAACAAAGTAAGTGCATTAAAATGTCTTTTAAGCCTACAATGAACTTTTTCGAAATGCTCATTTATAAATGTGTCCCACAAGGTATGTAGCGCCTAATATGTAATAATCGGATGTAACCCGCTAATATGAGAATTTTGATGTATATCCTGCAGGATACCAGAACAGCCTAGTCTAGTCAAATTACCCACATGTTATACATTAAAATATTCGTTTTAATGTGTTCTATTCGAATCTATAAATATATAACGATGCATAGCCTGTAGAATACACTTCATATAGATTTAATGCTTAGAATAATTGATGGTATTAGGAGAAACTAAGTAAATACATCGCAATGCTTTATAATTTTGTTTACTAAAAGTTTTACATTTGAAATAATATTTATAAAATTCATATGTACCTTAATTATACATTTATCAGCACTTTTGATTCCTTATAGATGTATAAAATGTGTATCAAAGTTGAGCGGGCAATGATAAAACAACATTACTTTGTTCATATATATATAAATAGAGTTTCACTTAGTGTATGAGATATCTTCACGTTTTAGCTAGGGTTGCTGATGAAAGTTGATAAAAAAGAACCTGCCACTTTATAGAGAAATAATCAATAAAGTTGGGGTTATTCAATCAATGTAAAAATAATAAAACTGTTTAAGAATGGAGCCAGATTATACAGATTTATTTCTACAAATTTTAACAGAATCGTTTACACAATTCACCATATTTAATTTGTTTAAATTGAATAAACAACAGAAAATCAGTGATAAATTAATTGTATTACAGATTACAAATCAGTCCCATGTCAAAAATAATGAATTTTACTTTGAAAAAAAAAAACCATCCTTACTCTATTGAAGTAATGCGAGCAAATAATTCCAATGATTCCATGATTCGCATGCAGACTGATATATATGAGCTAACTCTTGCAATCTCAGATTTGTATAATGAGTGGTAAGTGCATCCACTACCTCAGAGGCTTTAACTCGACAAAATTTGCTTTCTGTTGCAAAAGTTAGTCATGTTGATTATGGTATTAGCATAGAAGAGTAATGATAGGTTTAGGAACGCAAACAGCAAACGATTGATATGCATTAGAAATTAGTCAGCAAGTTGGGATCCTTCACAAAGTTAAAAGAGGATAATATCGTTTCTAAAGATTTTAATATGCAATAAAGTGAATTGCAAAATGCTTTTAATGTGAAATACTAATTTATATGCATGAATTTTAATATTATTCTTAAAACTATATCAAATAATAAAATTTCTGCATGATGAATGCTGTTTGTGATGAAATTTAATTTATATTATATAGTTTAGATCCTCATAAATGTTCTATAATATAGAGAAAACATTTAAATAAATACTTTATTTAAATAATAATTGAATTTCATTGCTACTACTTTTATGATTAATTTGAATGATTAAAATTTCAGGCAATAGCTATTAGAACTGTTAATGGTTGACAGAATATAAGCAACTAAAATATCTGAAACGTTGTGGAAATGTGACTGTTCGCCTGATATCTTTCCTACAAGGAAAACGATAGTTGGAACATTTAGACACATGGAATTCAATACCTTGATTAGTGTTTTAAGCAATATAATACATTTTTCCAAAAGAGTTCCAAAACTCAACAATAAATGAGTCATTTTGATTAATAAAATCATAATATTGTTTTTTAGAAATAAATTTAATTTAATTCGCATTCTTTCATTGCTATTTGTTTTAAAATTATTATTTTTTTAAAAGCTATGTATATTAAATAATCACGTATATTTGAATATTCAATCACAATGAAATTTGACATATACACAAAAATTAATCGTTTATTTCGTATCTCAACAACAGGTAGCATATATATTTCAAATTCATCCATACATTAAAAAACCTGCCTGAACCGAATTCAACTCGATTATAACCCCTATTAATATCAAAACTACAACACATCTAAAAAATCGCGATAAGTATCTTTAAATTATTCAAAGCATAACCTGATATTTCAATACATTACATTTTAAATATTCATTTCTTCACCACATTTATAATTCATATGAGTTCAAGATTTTTTTACTTGATTTCTCAGAAGATTGAAATTTTAAAACTTTCATACCCTTCAAAGATACAGCGAAGTATTTATTTATCTCATTTGCGTTAAATAATCAAACAATGAAATACGAGTTAATTATATTAAAGAATTAAAATTATATTTTTCTGTTGTAGAATATAATAACAAAAACTATTTAAAATGCTGTAAAAAATTAAGATGCTCCGATGCAGGAATCTAAAATCATAGGTTCTTTTTCTTATTTAATTGATTTAAACAGCAGAAAAATCTATTCACAATTTTATCCTTTTTTTATTATCATTAATCTTTTTTTGGAATTCTTTAATCAGAAATTCTTTCAATATTTTTTTCGACTTACAGATTTCTTAAACGATCAAGTGACTAGTGTAGCAAAAGATATTTTTTCTGAAAGAAAACTGAAAACTAAAAGAATATAAATTACTTTGTATCTTTTTTTTATCGTTCTTCACTGATATTTTCCTTTTCTATCATTAGCATTAAAAGAAACTCATAATGAATTACAAAAATCCATAGCAGGAAGACAGAGTGAGCAATTAAGTTTTAATTAATAAAGCACCATCTCTTGCAGAAGAAATGTGCTGAGTTATTAATATTATCTACATAAAGGTACAAAGAAAAAAAAGTGTAAAGATACGCGAGTAAGGAAGAAAGTGCCTTTTCAGCATATATTTTTTTCGATTCTATCCTTCCAAGATTCCTGCTGGAAAGTTAAAGTAGCTTCAGTGCTACATTAATAAAGAGATTTAATTCAGTTTACTTTTTAAAATAGGAATTGCCAAGAATTAAAGTAAATCTTTAGCTTAATTGATCCTATTTTAAAAAATATTGTATTAAGCTTTATCTCGAATTCCATTTGATACGACTAAATGTTTTTAAATATGATTAATTAACAACGAAAACCTTAATTTTATGAGAGTAAATTTTTGAAAAAATGTTCACGTTCTTCCAAATATTTAAAAAAGGCATTAGAACAGAAAATAAAGAAATATTTATATAGTGGAACAAAAAAAGATAACCAGTCCTTTCATTAATTCCTCACATTCCAATGAAGTCAAGAATATGAAAAGTTAAAAACAAAATATGTTTTAACTCACTCGCACATTTTCAGTTATTTTCGAAAAATTGAACTTTATTTATGATTAAATACAGAGTATTCTTTTAATTGAATTTGGATTTTGATTTCTGAATTTAACTTTAATTCTTCTTTACTGCATTTCCACTTTCCAATGAAGTCAAGAATTTAAATAATTAAAAGTAAAATATGTTTTACCTTACTTTACCTGAAGATTAAATACAGAATAATTTTTATCTTGATTTCTATATTTAATATATATTACTGCATGTGCAATTAAATTGAATGTGATATAAATGGTGTTGTGTAAATAAAAATACCAAATACGGAATTGTTAAATCGAAAAAAAATCCGTTTTTTGCTTATCAATTCAGATATAAATTTATGAAATAATAAAACGTTACAAAAATTTATTTTATTTGAATACTTCGATTCTTGAAGAAGAAAATGTATGCTATTAAGAAATAAAATTCAAAGATGAATCGAAATCAAACGTTAGGCAGATAAACTTATGTATTATCGAATTAAATCATATGTATTATTAAATTAAAACACATGAATCATCAGATTAAAAGATATGGATTATAAAATTAAAACGCTTGGATTATTAAGTTATAATATATGGATTATTAAATTAAATGTGTTGGAATGATTTAATAAAAACTTATTTTAAAATATAAAATATATGAAACGAAATTGTAGGGACTTTCTAATCAATTAAATAAGAACAGTTTGAGATTGAAAATTATTTTTTTTTCAATTTAGAGCATGTAGATGTAGTTTGTTATCGATAACTTAAAAACATTTTACTAAATTACAAAATATTATGAATATTCAATTTAAATTTATTCAAAAATTCATAAAAACATTTCTTATTCTGGGAATTGGGGACCTGTAAAACCAGATTGTTAAGAAACATATTCAAAATATGAAATTTTAAAAAATAGGTGTTTTTCTTAGTTCTCTTAAATTTAATTAATAGTAATTCCTTTCCCTGTTTATGTAATCACCTTTTTACTCGTCAATTATTTATTCATTTGCATTTAGGAAATAAACTAAGGATGTTTACTTTTCTTTAGAGAATAATGTTGTAATTCGAATAAACTCGCCAAGAACCATTAAAAGCAAAATAAGTATGAAGTATGTGATAAATGTAGAAATTAAATGTATGCACTTAAGCACATTGAAGAAAAATCAATCGACAACAGCAAAAATTTGGTTTTTAAAAATGAATTAATAAAATAAAATAGAATTACGAGTTAAATTTATTATTCCTTCAAATAAAAATATATTACGGATACTAAACATTTGCTCACTATTTCTAATTAATCATTCAAGAAAATTAACTTGTATTAAATTAATTTAATTGATATATGTGTTGGAAAAACTTTTTACCTGTACTAAATATTGTTCCACCATTAATTTCTTTTTAATTTTGATTAATTTAGCTTAATAAACCTTAATAGATCTTAAACAAATGACTGCAATATTTGGTATTCATTTTCCTTTCATAGATTTTAAAAAAATTATCAATCGTTCACCAAAATGAATTAGATTGTGTACCAGTATTCTTTAATTTAATATAAATTTTAATATATCGAATTCTTCTACATTATTAATTCCACTATTTCACTTAATAACCAGGTTTCTTAACAAATTTATAGGAACTTTAGGGAAAGAAATCTTAGTCAGCTATATCTTATTTCACTTCTTTTAGCATAATCAAATAAAATTAAGCAAGTCCATTTTTATTAGGGCATTTATTATTAAATCTATTATTTTTATTAAGTTCCATTTTATTTTCTCAAACATTACAACATGAGTTTTTTACTTACATTAAACTTTAGTAGCTGGATGAGGACTTATTGTATCCCTCTTATTGTATTTGCTAAACAAAGAGAATTCAGGCTGGTTATAATTAAAGTTCCACATTGAAATTACCATAAAAGAAAAACTACTGGACCAATTTTTATCGCACTTGGCAATGGTTTTGAAAAAGGACATGAAATTTTCTTTTCAGGCAAAAAAAAAGTTCAAAAATTCGCCACCAGGGGGGAAATGGCACTGAAAGCAATAATTGTTAAACAAAAATAGGACATAAAGTCATTGGTTTAAAATGTATTTAATCAATTCTGAAATTTGCTTGTAAACCATGTTCAATGTGTGTTACCTCCCAAAGAAGTATTTATGATGATAATTTGAACAAATTCTGCGGAATTGAAGAATGCCATGCATCTATATGTCCTTATTATTTCTTGTGATTCTGCTGAGAATGAAGTATAAAGGTTCAATTTGGGTTTAGAAAAAGTGGACGCCGCATTGAACATTCTTGCAATATGTTTTAGTAACGATTAAATTAATTTTAAACAGATATCTTCCTTCATATCTTATTTTGCTCAACATTATTGCATAATTCCATTTCACCCCTAGAGCCAATTTATCACATTTCCTTTTTTTTTCAAAAAAAATCCCTGCATTTGTTATAACTATTTCCAAATTTAATAACATTCCGTCAGATAGTTTTCTTTTTATGAACATTTCAAGTAGAACACTTCAATTATAACCTCTCTGTATATAGTGTAATTGAATATCTTAATTTCCTCCTATTTATAATATCCTCCTATTTTCCTAGTAAATAGTAAGACATTTTGGCATTTTTATTCTACTTGTGCAAAACAATGCATCATTGAATATTTTTAAGTTTATTAAATTGTAACTATTAGCAATCGAAAAAAAAAAAAAACTCATTTATTTAGTTTTAAGAATGTTTCGAAAATTTCAAATGTGTTCCTTGTGTTTTTAGTTTGGATCTGTTTTGAAAATATAATATTTTTATTCAGATTTTTTGACGAAGGATAATTGAATGTTAGTTTAATTATTAATTATTATCAAATTTATAAATCTAAACTAAAAACTCTTAAATATATCATTTTTTCATTTCTAAATAAAATGGAATACAACTGAATATTTAACAATTAATTTAAATAATAATTCATTATAGTATGAAAAATAATTTATAATAATTGTTTAAAACAGTTTACTGACGATAGTGATTAGTAATGTTAAGAAGAGAAAATTGAAACTTTAAATACAAGATTTTTTATTTTATATATTTATTTGGGCATTGTTTTATGTCAATTTATTTAATAGTAATGGATTGAAGTATTGCTTTGATTCGGAGGGATTAATTGGACTACACAATGTTACAGAAAAGTGATTACATTAAAATGGATGACTTGTCTATGGAAGTACACATTTAATACATAGTACTCATTTATTTATTTAATGTTATCAAGTATAAAATGAACATTTTAAGAGGCTATTAATCAGCTATTGTTATAATTAAGAAGTATTCCAAATTTCTGAAAAAAAAGGCAAATATAAATATAATTTCACATTTGGTGAATATGAATTATTTATTTACATAATTGACCGAACTAATTATATTTTAAGAATCTGAAAGAAAGCTAAATGTATTTAAAAATCTCATTTCATATTTGACGAACATAAATTATTTTTCTACATAACTACCTCAAATACATTAAAATGTTTATAAAATTGTAACCAAATATCAAAGTCTTTCACAAAAATAATGTAACAAATTGCATAATTAATGTTTTACTAGAAGGTTTGAAAATAGAAAGAAAATCACAAGATTTAATATTCTGCAATTTAGAAAATTCATTCTAAACTATAATATCAGAGTATTGATTATACAAATATATTTTTTAGATGAAATTTTTCAGATATATCTCATGAAAAATCATATTAATTTATAGAATACCAATTATAGATTATTTCATTAATTCATTTCATAGATTATTCATTCATCATTCATAGATTATTTTTATTAGATTCTTTCTTCTATAATTTACTAATATATTACTTATTAAATTGCAAAAAAGTTTGAGCTTGCCATTTATTCCAAATGACAAGCTCAATGACGCCTTATTAACAATAAACTACATTCTAATATACATCATGTGCAACTGTGGTCTGTATTACCGAATAGAAAAGCTGGAAATTTACACGTTAGACATACTAGATTCACACGTTGATTGGTGAGCAACCACCTTTATGTTCCTAATGTGACTATCAAATGTCTGTGCTCGGCAATATACCACTTGCTCCAATTTTGCTATCAAATTTTATACATTCATATAAACTTCATTATTTTTAAGAACTCTTGCACACTATTCATTTTTAATTGGTGTACTTTGATATGATTTCAATCCTGGTTTGGGGCAGTATAGTCAAAGACATGGCTCTGGCACCAAAAAAATATAAATAAAAACGAAATAAATAATAGTATGGAACTTTTTAAAATTTTTACAAATGCTAATTTATTTTAAATTGAAAACCCTAATGTGAAATAATACAATCTTCCTTTAAAAAATTTTGAAATTATTCAATCATATTAAGTGTTAAACTAGTTATTCTTTAATTTCCTATTATACTATTTATTCAATTGCATAATAGGATTGTATGTTCTTAATAAAATAATAATTTCGAACTTTTTTAAAATTGCGACGAATGTCAATTCAATTTAAATTGAAAAATAATGTGAATAAAAACAGTCCCATTTTAATGTTAAATTTCGAAGTTATTCGATCACCTTCAATGTTGTAGGATATTTTCATCTTGAGATATTCAACCATATTTTTCTTGAAGGGAACACTCGCTCCGGCAATAAATTCCGAATTAAAATTCTGCGTCAGAAAACTCGCTTCGAGTGAGCTTCTATTTCATTCGGTAGCTGTAGCAAAAATACTTTTCTCTTTTCGGTAATTGAAAATGAAAGGCTGTTGGAAATTAATTCTCCAAGACGACATGGGAGGTGAAATAACGGAAATTTTCAAGGAAGTGAACTGCATATCTGATGAAAATTTTACCTCTGCACCGCCATAGCTTTGGCAAAGTAATTACAATAACTGATATTGCGTTTTCCGACTTTGCGGTTGACTTTCGAGGAGAGATAAGTTCGCAATTTAAATTCAGTTCTCGATGCACATCGCGGTTACCGGCAGTTAACTTCGTCCTCCACCCCCTTACACCCTCTGAAAAAGATTACTGACAGAAATAACAGGAAGCGTTCAGCAATCGAGATGAATTTCGGAAGTCAGAATGATTCTCGAGTTCATTTAGTGGAGCATTTCGATATTCATCTTATTTCTCGCTAACTAAACGCGCATTGATTTGTCACAGGTTTCACGTATCCATTCTGATTATGAAGTTATATTTCCTATTGGAAAATGAGAAATTGCATAATTTAGTTAATGGTTTATTGTGTTTCAAGGTTTTATTGAAATTACAAGAACTTTTAAAGAGAAAGTGAATAATTTTCTTTTGAAGTAAAGTTCTGTATAATCATGTTGAATATTGTATTGCGATTTGAAATTTGTTAAAATTATTCCCATGTGCAAGGCTTTTATCATGGATTAATTCTATTATTATAATGTCACATGTTAAGGAAGCACTAATGTTATTTCGGCACGGACCTAGCAATTGCCTTGGTCAGATGGCGAGGAGGACCCCCCCCCCTCTACACCACACCAGCTGGAGGACGTTCGGCCAGGGCGGATTTAGCGAACAGTAGACCCACTTACACGATGGTTTTTCGGTGGGAATCGGGTTTCAAAACTGAAACCGAAGTTCCGATGCCGAGCCTTCTCACCAAGCCATAGCGTTCCCCTCTTATCTAGGAAATAGTTATTTTTTTCATTTGAGACAGCTCCGAATAGCAGCAACTTTTCGGAAAATAACTATTGTTAAGAAAAATAAGACACTTATAATGCTGTATTTTACAAATATAATTAATATCAGGTGTATAGTCTACTGTATAACAAAAAGTTGCATAGCAAGTTTACTGTAGTTTATGATCCTAAAAAGGCAAAATTCATTTACACATGCACAGCCTTTTGTTTGGAGAAATTTGTTAATTTTTAGAAAATATATAGTAGGATTATTAATTAGCTAATCTCACAATTCTGAATGCAAATTGTTCGTATCAACAATTTATTATCAACATTATTTTTTACTATACAATAATTATTTTTGGAATTTCACATCAAGAGTAGTAATAGAAAATTCCAAATATTATGCAAATAATACATGATTTTCCGTTTTGTAAGGTAAAAAATTCAAAAGTATGCATTATTTTGAGTTAAACATTCGTGACGTAGATTTCTAAATAGCTCTGTTTTCTTGTGCAAAACATAAAAATTTTTATTACAGTATTTTTCCAAAACAAATTATTATATTTAAAGCAATCTTTCGTAAAAACACTCTCTACAAATTAAATTGCATTCCTATCGAATGAATAAATGGACTACTTGGAAGGTATATTATAAATACTTGAGATTATATGGGTTCATTTGCAATTGATAATAACTTCTGCGCTACAGGTCACAACAATTTTATTGATTATGAATTATAATCTTCATTATGCAATGATTAATTCACTATTTTATTTCAAAAGGCTTACAATTGTGAATATACCTTTAAAAGAATTTATCTTGCAGTTATTCTTATTCCGAAATGTTGAGTTTGAATCAACCATGGCATAATGTTCTTATATTGATTTCTGACTTTTTAAATCCTAAATAACTTTTACTGAATTTATTTAATGAATATTTATGCCTAATAATCTATTATAATTAGACTGTCTTTTATAATTACATTAAAATGTCTTTATGTTTTAGATACTAAATTAGGAAATATCAATCTCGTAAATTTTGAATGCCAAAATTCATATATCTGGCAACTTTCCTTGAAACGTTAAGGCAAGAATATTCAGAGATAAAATCGGAATAATACTAACGATATTAATAAAACAAACAAGAGGGGTTGAAAGAAAGAAAAATAATCAGATTCTAACTTTGAAGTTCTTCATCCAATTAAATATCTTTGAAAGACAAAAGATTGATCACATCCACGCATATGTATACGAAATTTCATAATTTCTTGAAAATTCCTCATTTTGAAGTCAAAATATCTTTGCCATTTTGATTTTAAATGCTCCATTTCGAACATTTGACTGGTTATTAATCAACTGCAAAATATTCTCCATTCACACTTTTTTATCGTTGAGCTAAGTATAAACATCTGTTTACATATGGAACTTAGTATCTAGAATAAATTTTCATTCAAATGTAATTATTCTAAATAAATAATTTACTTTGAATGATTTATATTCGAATATAATTACTCTAAAAGATAAAAAAACCTTTATGCAATCCATCAAATCTAATTTAAGGGTGAAGTCCTCAAAAGGCCATAGACTTCCAGTTTATTCAAATACATTTGATCATCCAAAATCAAAGCCAATTTATTGTGCAAATCTTCTGTAAATTTAATTTTTAGGTGATTCCGATGTTTTTGCTGTACCCATTCTTACACATTTCACAAATTTCTACGAATTTGAGGTTTTTCTGAACTGGTCAGTTGAATAGAAAAGGCACGAGGAGCTCCATAACGTTATATTGATTTCCCCTCTCCTTAAGTTCTTAAATTTAATTCTTAATTCTCAAATATTAACAAGAAAAGCTTCAAGACAAAATTTATTCATCGTTTGATTACATTTAAAATCAAGTAATTAGTAAGATTTAAAGAATTAAATCCACCTGTTTCTTTTCCTGTGAAACTAAACACTTCAAGGCACAGATTTTCATAAATGTAATATGTTGTATTATTAGTAAAAGGCATTCAAAACAAACATTTGCACGAAAGAAAAACTGAATTGAATAAATCAGCAATAAAAATAATGCTAATCTGTTCAAAACATACATGGGCAGTTTTTGCTTTTAGATATTTAATTGTATATAACTATTATTAATTTTCTATTGCTTAAATGCATTCCATTAAGTATAAAGTAATATTAATCATAAAAATGAATAACTATTTACTTTTAAATCAACTTTTTAAGTATAAAATTTTCTTTCATAATTAAGTCAGATATAATCAGAAATATTTTTTTAGATTTCTTCAGTGGGAATCCAATGGTTGAAAATCCATTAAAAACTAATGGAATTATAAGAGACGTACGCAAGAATTAGGTAAACATTTAATTGAAAATCAAATTCATTCCTCTTAAGATTTAATTATAAATTATTTATTAAGAAATGTATTTAAATCAATTAGGCAATTTATTCATTCACAAAAAAGAGCAACTTTAGATTAAATTTTGCTAAGCATCAATTTTTTATTTAATTTCTTCAAACAATGCGTCATAGGGATTTTCAAACAAATCGAAAGCAATTAATGAAGCTCAGAAAAAAATTAAAAGGTAGAAATGAACAACTTTTTTTGTTATTACAAAATACCTGATAAATTAGTGTAAAATTGTTTCAAAGCCGAAGAAATAGTCTTGTACTTTTATGTAATCTCATGTACTAAAATACGTATATTAATATACTGATACATGTAATAGATATATAATTTATTTTTTTTATTTCAGTAATTTCATGCAACAAAAATTGTTCCAAGTGTTGTAACAACTTTTACAATAAAAAGGATGTTAAATAATACAAATGATTTGTAAACACTATACTTAATTCTTTTACTTATAGTTAGATTCCAATTAAATGTTTAACAATTTATTACCTACCTAATATATGAAATGTTATACTATCCGAAATGTTTTTATCAAAAAATGTAACGAAAATTCTTTTTCTCACAAAGAAAAATAGATTAATTGAAATTCAATGCATCATTTTACAATTTATTTAATTAGATATCATTTTTCTTTAAAACATTTTTTTCTATAATATTTGAAGTTTTAAGTATAACAATAAAATTACTTTATAACAAAGATAACTATTATGCGTACAAAAAGGAAAAAGTAAATGAAACTAAATTATGTAATGGAAGAAATATTCATATTTCTATTTTATTTTGAAATGCTAAATTC
>JAPMOQ010041261.1:246469-295347 GCA_026543055.1 Argiope trifasciata
GCTAAATTCATGGAAGAAATATTCATATTTCTATTTTATTTTGAAATTCTAAATTCATGAATGGTAATTCTTTAAATCAGAAATGCTCAAATATTATCTACTGAGCAGACTGGCCATTCCATAATACTATATTAATTTACCTCAACGCACCAAAATATGAAACATATCAGCACAAAGATGTTGGCAAATGTAAAGATGCAATTACATGATATTAATCTCATTGTTGTTTATGGAATAATTAAAAAAAAGAAAAAGAAAAGCATAAGTAATTCTTTTTACTTTTTTTTAGCAATACTAATTTCATAAGAGAAGAATTCCTTCAATAACATAGTAGTCGACTGCCATCCACAACGAAGATTGAAATACAAAAATATTCTCACCGTTTTATTCTAATTCACTGTTGTATGAAACAGCTCTACATAAAGATTGAGGCAAATATCGAATATCGGCACAGAAATATGAAACAAATCAGCACAAAATCTAGAGACAAATGTAAAGATGCAATTACTTAATATTAATCTAACTGTGGTTTCTGGAAGAATAAAAAAGAAAATAAAAGAACATAAATTATTCTTTTTGTTTTTTTATCAATACTACTTTCATAAGAGTAGAATTCCTCAAACAACGTAGTAGTCGAGTGACATCCACATTTTTAGATTAATATACCGAAATATCCATACCACTTTATTCCAATTCAGTGATGTATGAAAAAGTTCTACATATAGATAGCGGCAAATATCTTCCCAAAGAAATGTAGAATAATTGGCATTTAAAGGCATGAGCTTCCAGCGTTATTTTATCTAATTTTGCAACTGTGAGAAATCTCCACTAAAAGCATTTTTCTATCTTAGATTTATTGAACATGGGTAGGGCATAAAATAGATATATACCTAGGACTAGTGGTTCTAATTCAGTGCCTTTGTAGCAGGTGTTTGGATTTCAGGGACATGACAAGAATGTATTTTACGGTTATGCCTACTGTTTCGGTTTTTAAAACCACCTGCTGTGGCTACGATGAAACAGCTTGTAAACTCGATTTTCTGATAAACTTATCGAGCCCTTTTATACTGCGAATTCTTGAATCTCATGGGACTACATAAAGTTGTTTTTGGGATCACCAAAAGATAGGATAAAAATTTACAAAGACACGAAATTTTTATAAATATGTTAAAAAAATTATTTAATTCTACAAATTTTTATCTTTTTGTAAATTTGTAAAAATTTAAGTAAAAATTAAAATATTTTTAAATAATTTTCTCAAAAAATGCTACATTTACTATCTACGATTTGAATTAATTCTTTATTTTTTTTTCAAAAATTATCTTCAAAATTAGATTAGGCATTTTTTTAGATATAAAACAATTAACAATCTTTACAAATGAGATTTCTCTGGTAAATTATTCTATAGCATTTTAGGATTCAGAATAATTGCAGAAAATAAACTCATCCAGGCATATGAGATGAAATTTTGACTTATTAATTAGCTATTTCTCAAAAATCTAGGTATTTCTCTGCAATTTGACATAAAGATTAAAACACTATAGAATTTGTTTCATCGACATATGTAGTAAGGACTTAAACAAAACATACTCTATAGGATTTTGTATTGATATTGCAATGACACGAGCGTTAATACTTCATAAAAAAAGCTACATACGAAAATAAAACACAGAACTCAGACTTCCCTCTATCAAACTATCTATTTAAAATCCCATCGAAAGCACGAGCATCCCTCCACAACACAAGTTCATATCATATTAGTACATTCTTACGTTCATATTATATAACAAAAAACAATGACCTTCGACATCCGCGGCAATCTCGCCAATCGTTTTCACAGGAGTCGCCAATGGCGGTGAAAAATCACAGGCATTATTATCACAAAATATTGTGATAATAATAATCAATCGATATTTACTAAGAATTTTAAAACTGCATATTTATTCATATATTTTTGATACCTTAAATCTTAAAGAAAATAGCAGATCTTAGCATAAGAGGTAATGCATATCCTGGATGTATAAAAATTGCAAACTTGTTTGATAAGAACATTTCCTGTTAACTTAGAAAGTATTAATGCATATGAAGTATTATAATATTGATTTCTTCTCACTGTCAATGCTGATAAAATATGCTGCACTTCTTACGAAATTTCGATTAAATATATTTTAACATGTTAGTTTTCGTTGTTGTTGCTGTTACTTATGGCCCTTTACAAGCCCACTGACAAATACTGTTAGAGATTTAAGCCGAAATAAGCTTCTTTTTTTTTCTCAGTAGCGTCAACTAAGGCCAAAAATATGACTTAGATAGATCATGCTTCACATCCACATGCACAACCCCTTTTCACAGGAGGGCACATTCACATAACTCATACACAGAACACATAATAACCATGCCCGAACCGGGACTCGAACCCGGGAAGCCTATAACCAGGAGAAGACACGCTACAACGATGTCAGGACTCCAGCAGTTTTCTTTGTATTTCTACTCTGTTTGGCTGCCAGATGCAATCTATTTAAAACTAACTTCAAAATGAGCTATCGACTTTAAACTCAGAATAGGATGATAAATCATTTTTTATCAATACCTATGTTTGACAAATCAATCAGTCACAAACTTCCATTGCTGATAGATGGCGCCACGTAAGATCTTTAGCACATTGGAATGTTAATTTAAAATAAACTGTTAAATTCTACAAACTCAAGGTTTGAAAAGCAAAAAATAATTATGAAATTAAAAAGGATCTATTATTTTTTTAAAAGAGATAAAACGTATGAACCAATATATCCTAACCTTATATAGCTTGTACAGAATATTTGTAATTATGAATTTTAAAATTTCAGAGTAATAAATTGGTAAAATCTGTGTGGATAATATAACTATATGGGATTAGGGGAAATAATTTAAAGCTTTTTCGTTCATTTTGTAAGCATGACGCATTATTATTTTTTAATTAAATCATTAGTAACTCTGAAAAACGTTTTTTCAAAAAGATAGAGAGTGATAACATATAACTCATATGAAATACAATACAATAATTAATTCGTGCTGGGAATAATAAATAGTTTAAAAACGAAGAAAGATAACCAATCTCAAAATGATTGATGGAAGATTATTATCAAAGAAAAAAATTACTCATTTTTTAGTGTTTTTGAAATTAATGCTGCAAGCTAAAAAGAATTTCTGTATTTATCATGTTTCAAAATCATAAAAAAAAGAATACATTGATGCATATTGTACTAGTAGAATGAAAAATAGAAAAATCTAGCTTCTTTTGTGACAAAATATTATTTTATGTCTATCTTTTTTTTATTTATCACATACATGAAGACTAGATATTTACATTTTTAGGATTTAAAAAAAAAACAAGTATATGCTACATTTTTCTTCTAAGAGATTCATATTTCCTTTTTTGAGTTAAATGCTCGTATATTTGAAATAAAACTGCAACTAAGACAACATAAAAATAATGATTAAGGTTTAACTGTGGTTAAAAATAATGGTAATTAATCCCAAGTGATGCAGAGATTTTTTTACGCTTGGGAGTAATTATTTTCACAGCAGCTTTTTTTAAGTTACAAAAAATAAATAAAATGACTTGTATTTCCTTCGACTAGAATATTTTTACTTCGATAGTTTAATTTTTTTGCAGTTTTTTCGTGCAAAATGCCAATTCTAATTATGCCTATAGAAAAAAAAAATGTGTGAAAAATGCTATGTTAAATTATGTTATAAAAACATAATAATATGTATAAAAACTAGATATGAACTCCAAAATGTAGATAAGTTTCCATTAGAATCTAAATCATCAACTCTCAAATATGTAAAATCAGTAATAGTAAGATGCATTATTTCAAGGAATTTAATGTGCGAAATTCTAGAATTGTTCAAAGCAGTAATATTTTTACTAAGAATTTCAAAATACCAGAGCACAAGAAAAAAAATTCCGTTATTAATTGAAAATAAAAATTAAATTTCAGTATTTTACATTTAATGGTATCACAAAGAAAGTCAGAAATAGAGCTTTAATTTTGGTCATAGTTTGTTATGAATATTAGAATATGATATGCATAATTATAACAATGTATTGTTAAATAGATTTTAATACTTCAAATTTTATTATTTAGCTTATCTCAAAAGGGAAGTTTTTTTTTTAGTCTCCACTGGTTTTATTCGACGTTTAAAAGAGCTCCATAATGCAAAATTAATAGATCAAGATAGTAAAATATATTAAATATCAAGCTATCGCCATTGTCACTGCGTTGCCACATTTTCTTGGTGATTTTTAGATAGTAACTAAGAACTCCAATATAATAGTCTTACAAAACGATTTTCAAATTTCGCCAAGAACCAATTTCAAAATTACCAATAGCCAATAAGAAGGTTTGTGGCTGTTTGTATTCTTTGGGTGACTTATTACAGGGACATAATAATAAACAATTTTTAATGACAATAATATTCAAACTTATATCAGATCTCCCAGCTTAAATAATGTCGATTCATTCAAAATAGTGCTCCTCTGCATAATACATATATTTATATCAATGAAGTTGATAAGATATCTTCACAATATTGACAGATATTTAGAATATCGAAAAACATCTTAGAGATCGTATTACATTTTGTGCTAAAATAATTCTTTTTTTTATGAAAAAAAATCACAAATTAACGGAAAATCAGTGGTTATTTGATAAACATTTGGCATTCTCATGAGATAGCCTATTTAGAGAATAGAGAATTGCGATTAAAGGGTTTTTTGAAGGACCCGCATGGAAATCTCACTTTATTGGTATTTTTTTAATTGTGTATAATATTTTATTTAATAAATCCTCCAATTAATCAACAATTTAATAAAGACTCCAATGAATACATAATAGCCATTGAAATTTGAATTTGTAAAAGTTTCTCGAAGTTTCTCAGAGTTTATCAAGTTTGATTTCAGCAATCTGTAATGTCATTTTTGCGACATTAAAAACCGATAATTTAGCACCCGTAGTTCTTGCCGATCGCCACGTCCATTAAAATAACCGACTTCATTTCTTATGCAGTTCATAGAACTAAAGCGACACTTCAGAATATCTTGAATACATTAATGCACTTTAATACAGGCTCATGACTTTTTTTCTTAGTAAAATTGTGAATTTCACATTTTTAGGAATATTTTAACAATTAAATATAATATAGTTTCTTTCGTCTTTACTGTCAATATTGCATGAAAGGAAATTAAAATGTCTGATAAAAAATATGAAAAACTGGGAATAGTTTTTATTAAAATGAAAGAATTTTAATGTTAAATATCTTCTTTCGAATTTTAGAGTGTCTCTACATTTGTTTTAGCAAAAGCATCATATTGCAAAGGAATAGTGCCTATCATCGATCAAAAAACACGATTTTTTTTATCCTTCTATAAGCGTTCAACTTTGAAACGATTTCTCCAGGGCTAAAAAAAACAGTGATACTTCAATTAAACTTGATTTTCACTTTCACACATCATCTCTCAGACATTAAGACCTCTTAGATTTCGACCCTACACTTAAACTTGACTTTTTAGGTACAATTCAAGTGCGGATAATTTTTTTCACTTCTCTTAAAATATTCATTTCAGAAAACTTGAAGAGACTCTCCAGATTAATACTTCTTTTATGTTCCAAAAAATTGTAAAGAAGTTGCCAGTTTTCACTTCCTGAATTTTTTTTCTGGGAAAAACTCATCAAGACAAATCGTTCCAATGAATACTTGAACGATTTAAAAAATACTTGAAC
Source organism: Argiope trifasciata (assembly GCA_026543055.1). NCBI lineage: Eukaryota > Metazoa > Arthropoda > Arachnida > Araneae > Araneidae > Argiope > Argiope trifasciata. The sequence goes on from JAPMOQ010041261.1 coordinate 252,235, forward strand.
ATTATAGAGTTTATTCAAGGAATAAATTTATATCAATTTGAAATGTGAAGAGACTTAAAAATGTCTTCAAGAAAATCGGTTCTTTTGAAACTATAGTGAAAGAGGAAGATCTGGAGGTTTCAAAATGATCTGACAATTTTTAAAGACGATAATGAAGCTATTTCTTTTGCTTTAATTTTTTCCCTCTCTTTAAGGAAAGATAGAAATAAATTAATGATGAATCATGTAATCAGATGTCAGATGCTTACATAGACAATTTCTTTAATACTAAACAATGATAAACTTCTGCCCATTTAATTTTTCCTTTTAAAATCAAACAGATTTTATTTTGAATAAACTGAATCCTCTCTAGTTCATTTACAGAATTTGTTTATAGTATTTTGACTAAGCAATCTTGTGGGATAAAAATTACATAGCTTTATTCAATCACAATAACAAGGAATGAATACACATTTTTGAAAAAAAAAAATTCATTAAATAATTTTGTCGAGATAAAAATCATGATTTTAGAAATTTATTTTATTACAGATTATTTTTCTGAATAAACAGTAGTTAAGAAGCAAAATAGTTTAAGCATTCAGTTAGACATAGAATATTTTTTTAATACGAAATAACATTAAACTTTCTTCAATATAGATTTTCATTTTTAACATTAACTGTTTTTGAGTAAATTGCATCCACTCTAGTCCATTTATAGAATTTAATTTAATTTATAGTATTTTTAATAAGCAATCTTATTGGATAAAAATTGCACATTAACTTTATTCAGTCACAATGTTTAAAGGATAAATACACATTTTAGAGAAATAATTTTTTGAAAAAAATGCATTTGATTTATTTTTTTCGAGATAATAGCAGGATTTTAAAAATTATTTATTCTGTTATTTTTCTGAACAAACAGTCGTTAAGAGCAAATTTCAGTTTTCTTCCATAAACTTTGAGTATTTTATTATCGTGATGCAGAATTATTTTTCCAAGATATTGCTTCAGATATGAACTCAGGACTACGAGTTGGAGATGTACTTGCAACAGATAAAGAGTGTATTTTCTTTTTATGTCATGACAGTTTCAGCATGTTATTGTTATTCGAAAAATGTTTATACAAGGCACAACTCCCAAATAAAATTATTCTTTGGTGTCTGCCAATTGACCAAAAAGTACCCCGAAAAATTCTCCGATCAATTGTCAAACTATAAGCATATGATTTGTACGTTCAAAAATTTTCACTGGCTAGCGTATAAATATGTCGTGGTCACAAAGTCCTCCATGTTGAGAGTAATACCATGGGAGATACTGGTCAGATGTTATCGTTCTCAGATCCAAGTCTAAACGATCTGTGGATGAGTGTATGAAATATATGAATGAAGTCCATCACGTAAAAAAAGTTGTGACTCGTGAGTAGCTAAGTCGTGCTCTTGATCCTTGACAGCGCTCTTGAAAAAGCAAGAGACACACAATTCGGATTAAATCGCAATGGCTCTTTATTCAACAAGATTGTTAATGACAAGTGTCATTAGAAACAACAATAGTTTTTTTTTTCATAATAAATAACAATACACTTGGGAATATTTTTATAAATTGGTGAAATTTTTTTCATGGCTCCTTTTGGTCGCTGAATTTCAACAATTCTTCGATAAATTTTTATAATTTTGATAAAATAATTTCTAAAAATTGCAGTTTCTCGTAAAATATATAGATGAAAATTTATGAAATAAGACTGACTGCTTTGAACAATGGTGAAATTTCCATCCAAACAATATAAAAATGATGCTAGTTTATTTCGATGGCTACAAAATGATCCTTTCTATGAGCTCTTCTACCATAAAAATGGATGAAACTTCCCACGATGTGCATAAATTCGGAAAAGAAACAATCATACTTCATCTTGTTGTTGTTGTTGTGTCTATAAAGGTGCAAAGTGCAAATAAAGTGCAATATTCCATCAAAAGTCTTGATGACGAGAACTGCCAGTTTTGGAGCCCGATGGCCATGTAGGATCTCAATTGGTAGTGCTCCAAGGAGGAAGAGGGAGCGGATAATGGCTTGACAGTTAAGAACGTGTTCTGGAGTCAGTTAGGATTGAGAACAGTGCATTCAGTTGGGATAGGATTTCATACCAGTTGGTGATATTTTCATGCCCTTGAAATGTCCAGTACGTATCCGAGCTATTGCAGAGAACATGTTTCTTTTGCAGTCTAGGTCAGGGATTGTTGTCTTGCCAAAATGTTGATTGTAGATCCAATGCTTGGAAACAGCATTTGCATCTGTACAGGTGACTGTTCGGGGTTGTTCTTCATCACGTGCTTGCTTTGCAAGGGCATCTGCACATTCGTTCCCCTCGATACCTACATGAGCAGGGATCCACTGAAGAATGCATGGTATAATTACTGAATGAAGGTTATTAATTTCTACCGTCAGTGCTGACTCACCATTTCGTATAGCTTCTAGAGCTGATTTAGAGTCTGAGACAATTACAATTTCTTCAATATCATACTTCATTTCATTTTATTTTATGATCATGCGATTTTTCGCTGAAAGGTTCCATTCATACACATCCTCGAATCACTCATTACAGAAGATCAGTTTCTGTCCTCCAATGTCATCATCGGTAGATGGTTAGAATATATGTATATGGTAAACACTCTGAAATTATTGACCAAATTATGATAATTGATTCTGGTGGCAATTTAATCTTTTCCACTTTAATTTAAAGTTGAAAATTTAAGGAAACTGACAAAAAATTTTGAGAAAGACATAGTAGATTAAAGGTCTTTATAGTAGTATGAGTGAATTATTTTACAATAAAAATGTGAGCTTAAAAGCATTTTGATGACACTATCAAAAGACAAATTAGAAAAAAAAACATTTAATTGAAAATTTTAATGAGTTTTAAGTTTGTCGGACCAGCTCATCGCCAAATGGTGCTAGTAGATAATATTGCACTTGAGTATATTTTTATAAATTGGCGATATTCTTCATTGGCGCTTTTTTGTTGCATTAAAACCGAATTAAACCAATTCTTTGATTAGGTTTTATAAATTTGATCAAATTATTTCTAAAAATTGCTGTTTTCTCTTAAAAGTATAGATGGAAATTTATGAAATAAGATTGAGTGCTTTGAACAATGGTGAAATTTCCATACAAACAAAATAAAAATGATGCTAGTCCATTTCGAAGGTTATAAAATGATCCCTATAAGCTCTTCTATCATAAAAATGGATGAAACTTCCCAGAACTTGCATAAATTCGGAAAAGAAACTATCATACTTCATCATTTCATACTATGATCATGCTATTTTTTTGCTGAAAGGTTTCATTCATATATGTCCTCGAATGGCTCCTTACAGAAGATCAGTTTCTGCCCTTCAATATCATCATCAGTGGATGGGGAGAAAATATATATATGGTAAACACGCGGAATATTGCCCAAAATATAAGACCATTGATTCTAGTGGCTCAACGGAATTTCCTCCTCACTGCAAAATCCCAAAATTTCCATATTGGAAGGGCAGCTTTCTTGGATAGAGGATGGGAGTATGAGACCAAGTTCCTATCCGTTATCGACAAGAAGAAATAAATCTCTCTTGGGACAGTTTCTGTTTACTTCTTTCTTTTTTTTTCTTTGAAGGAGAGCTCTTTATCGATCTTTGTGAAGATAGCGATTTGACAGCCTCTTTTAGAGCCCCAATATGGCTTTTTTAAAAGCCAGTTTCGATTCTGCGGAATGTGTGGACAGAATTTTTCAATACCGTTGGACACGAAGGAGGCTTAAAGCGACAGTTTCTTCTGTTATTAATGTTTACTTTCTTTTATTTTATCGGATAGGAGAAAGAAGAGAAGGATAATATTTATGTTGAGGCATTTTTCTTTCCTGATGAATCAAAGCAAGCACACTGGCTATTGCTCGGTGAAGAATCTAGTAATTTTAAGTCATATATCACGAGTAAGAAATGGCGACCTTAACGAAATTTGATCTAGACGACTTTTTCTAGTATCTGGCAGTCGATATATCTTTGTAATTTGTATCTACAAACTATATTTCTTCAAACATCTTAACAGTTTCATTTATGCTCTCTTGCACATACCTTAGTGGAATATTATATCTAAAAAAATTAAATTAATTTAAATTTGAATCTAGATATTTTTTTATTTGATTCTTTGTGTTATTGGGACACAAATTTGTTCTGAAAGTATTGAAAAAAATCATTCTGTAAGAATCAATTTTTTAATCTATTTGTGAAAAAAAATAATTCTTGTACAAAATATATATTGTATTTGAAATGAGAAATTATCCTTAAATAATTTATAATTATTACTAAAATTACTCTCGAATAATTTAATTTTCAAAACGCTTATATGACAGTGCTAATAACAATTTATGTAAATAAAAATGCTGCATAAGAAAGCAATAAAATATATGAACTTGCTTTATAATTATATTATATACTATGTAATTTATATATAAAATTAATATATGATCAATAAAATCAACTGATAATAATCAATTATTAAATAAGAAAATCAATTGTTTCATAATGCAAAGGTGACCTATTAAAAAATTTTAGTGGAGAAACAGCAGATAAATTTTTCAATATATTTATGAATAATTTTCATTGCATATCAATCTCATTAAAACTTTTTATTATAAAACAATATATTCATGTCTCCATATCTTAACTTTCAATAAAATAAAAAATAAAACATTAAATTTAAAATTAGTTGATTCTTTATGAACTTTTAAAACCAAAATTGAAAATTTCTATTTCTTTTATGTATATTTATGCATTTTTGGGTACTCATTAAAGTAAGAAAAAATAGATAAATGTGCCATTGCCATTTCTTCGTGTGTTTTTTTCATTTTCAGGACATTTTCTCATGAAAGCTCAGTATTAAAAATTTTCACTTAAATAAAAATTTATGTTTGAACGGATTTTCTAATGGATTAGAAAAAAAAACTTTATATTTTTATCTATAAAGGCAAAATAATAATAATAAAAGAATTTAAAAAAAGGAGTGACATAATATAACCAGGAAATCAAATCAAGAAAAAAAGTATTTTCTATATATTTTATGAATACAAATTCCTGTAACTAAAACTAAGTAAAGTTCTATAAAAAATATTAAATTCATAGAAACTACACAAAATACCTTTAAATAGGCTATAGTGCAATAAGAAAGGAATATTTTATCGTTTAATTTTAATTCCCAACTGGGTACAAACAAAAGTTTAAGGCCCCAAAGTATGCCATAAGCGAGATCAGTGAATGTCACCTTTATTAATAAAAATAATTTGGCAAAATAGCTTTCATCTAAGCCCTTTAAATAATATTTTACTAATAAAGTTAATTAACTCTATCAAAATAAATTAAAATCATTAATTGATTATCTCATTTTATACTACTTATAGCACTACTCCATTTCTACATGTCCACCTTTACGTCTCTCCTTATTTTTTCAATATATCAGAATTAATTTTTACTTTTTTGAGGTACTTATTTGTATCTCAGATTAAATTTAAATGTTAATTTAGGGCAGTTGTTTCTCTTAATTATAATTCTTCCAATTTACAACCACATTCTCCTGATTCCTCCAAAATGGTATGAATTCAGTAATACTGACCCCACAAATTTAGAATTGTGAAAAATTGTTTCTTTCAACAATGGATTCGTGGAATAGCCCCTGCTGTCAAAATTCAGGTGAAAGTGAAAAAAAAAATAGTTTGAGATTCCCAGCATTAGAATTTTTTTTTAAAGGAGAAAAAAAAAAAAAAACTCGACACATCAACCAAATTCCTTATTCAATCATTACATAGGATTACCATCTTTATTCTGTCATAAAAACTTGGTACTTCTTTGTAGCCGCCGGCCAACATTTCATGGTCATCATCAACTATGTCATCAGTTCGTTAGCAAGTTCAGCAAACGCCTGCACTCCTGTGGCGAGTGCGGCTGACTTCAACTTAAGAAGAGCGTAAATAGTTGAAACAGATCGTGAGAAGAATAGCAGGGGGCCGTACAGGTGGTTTTCGACGACGAGAAAGATATCTGAAATGTTGACAAAAATCAAGCAATCATGTGATTCCGGGGACTGTATAGGAAATTACGACGATTGCTTAAAGGTTATAAGTAAAGATGAAAACCATGGCTTCTTTAGATATTGGAAATTTCAGATTTTGAAGTAAATGCTTGAATTTTCATAAAATTTTGCAAACATTTATTTTACTCTTTATAAAATTGCTGTACATATTCGTGGAAAAAATTAATAACGTTTGCAGAGAGTAAAAATAAGTAAACAGAAAAATGACTGTGATATGATATCTAATTGAAAATATTTTCAGACTGAACATTTCAATCTTTTAAGAATTCAACCTTTAAAAGAATAATGAATTTTACAATATTTTATGAATAAATAAATATTGAACATGCGTTTTTAACATGTGTTAACATCATTTTTTTGCGAAATTATAATTATTTTAAAAATTAAATTTCTTGAATTCTTAATATTTGAACGTGTTTCGTTAGAAAACGTTAGAATTTTGTTTCTAATGTTATTTTTGGGGAAGTTTTGCTAATTTTTATTTTTGCATTTTCATACGATTTAATGCTACTGTGCGTCTTTCATGTGCCATTTTCTGAAATTCTAATCTTTTATAGAATTTTATTACGGAAAATCTCATAAGTTAAAGCATAATGCATATTATGTTTAAATTTGGTATAATAACTCAATTATGTTTTAAAGTTCCTGCTCGAGAGTGTAAGTAATCTATTCATTTACAATTATTTTATAGTTGTTTACGTACTTCACAATATGAAAAAATAAGAAATTTCGTGTTATTACCATTTGAAATTCAATTTTTAAAGAATAGAAAGAAATACAGTTTTTTTAAAGTTCAAGTGCTTGCTTATATAATTTTTAAGCTACGGGGAAAAGTTTAAACGGATCATTTGATAAACCTCTGAAATAGAAGATTTTAGATTTAAACATCTTTTTTAGTCAAAACAAAGCCTTTTAAAAAAAATTCTGCTTAACTAGAATATTTTTGTTTCATAAAAGTTTTTTTAAATCACTTTAACAAAAATATTCAAAAAAAATATTGTTATTGTGGTTTGTTTTTGCAAAATTTTATAAAATAATATACGTATCTAAAAAGGCAATTTAATTATTTTTTCTTTCTGTTAATGTTTTAATTTTTTATTTCTTTAATAGCTTCTTATTGAAAACTTGTTTTCAGTTTGAATATTGTATATATCTGTATAAGAACTCTAACCATCTCTTAATAATTTAATACATAAAAATATAAATATATTGCCTTTTGCAATGAAAAAAAATTAAATTAAAATAAATTATTAGTTAACATCTTACTATAAATAATCTTGTATAATAGCGTGATATTTCTTTTTTTTCTCCTCTTAGAACAATAACTTTAAGAGTAAATATTAGGGTAAAAATTTTAAATTTAAAATGTCCACATCCACATGACACACATACAAGACGTGTATAGAGTGAGTATATTGTTACTAAATTAAAAAACATGGTTAGTTTCATTTTTCTGTCTTTTTGTTCAATATTTTTTACTTCTTTTTGGAAAATGGGAAAGCTAATTACTATTGTCTGAATCATAAATAATAATGTCAAAGCTTCAGCCTTCATTAAATCTCAAGAAAATGTCACATAAAGTAATAAAATTGGAAGAGCATCTTGATTTTATCAATGTAAATCTACTTTTATAACAGTGTCTCCAGTTCATCCCCAGGAGGAAAACGATATTCCCTCCAATGAAATTCAGGGACTAAGATTCCATCAAGTCGGCTAGCAAAACGTAAAAAAATAAAAACTATTTCCTTGTGCCGTTAACCTGAATAGTAAGAAAAGGGAAACTTAATTCCCCGCCATTCCATCAGCGACAGTGCGAGCCATGTCAACAAAGACAGAGATAAAGAAGAAAAAAAAAGTCGCCCTTTGAAAACACAATTACGTTCACAATCCCTGGAGGAATTTGATCGAAGGTGGAACATAAAATCATGGAGATGATTGCAATCATGACAAATAACTATAGGCTTCGTAATTCACAATCGATTATTAAAGCTCAGAGGTTTCCAGAGAGGTAGATGGTACTGTGATATGAAGTGTCTTCAGTTGAGAATTCTCTGCAAATGTATAATTGAATTGGGAGAAAGTGGTTCAAAATTGGAAATGATTTCTGACTTATTGATTGATGGAATAGCGGAGAGTTAAGTTTCTATTGGCTGACAAATCTATTATTTCATATAATTAAACTATACAAACAATAAGAAATGTAGTTTTAAATTTAATAGATTGTAAAGCTTAATCAGACACAGAAAAATGAAATCGTGTATTATAGAATATATTTGAAACGTTCGTGAAATATTAATTTTTCACAATTTAGGAAGTAGATATTTTTTTATCTTTGACAATTTAGTAAACAATTTTCTCAGTTTAAAAAACGAACCTTTTTTTATAATTTAGGGAGCCATTTTATTATTTTTATTATTACACAATTTAGGGAACAGAAATTTTGGGTGGTGTACTTTGAAATTCCCATTCATTAGTTAAGTAATATATGCCTTTAGATATGCCTTACAATTTGAATATCGTTGCTATTATTGATTACTATTTATTAAATTAGTGTAAATAATACATACTACAAAAACATTTAAGGTACTATGTTTTAATTTAAAATATTCACTACATTTTTCCATTCTTATTTGCAATATTTTAACTTCTTTAAAATAGTTAGTAAATTTACATTTTAATCTTTATTCACTCTTCTTACAGTATTGCTTTGTCTCATTCTTTACAGCGTTTTATTAGTCTGAGTTAAGCGCATTTAAAAAAATAAATCTTATTCATAGCCATAAATAAAATTCAAGAATACTTATTTAGCGCTGAATGTATTTATGAATGTTAATAAATTTTATATTTAGATAAAGTTTTGCATACCAGGTATTTTACCTACAAATGCGAGATTTTATACACAAAAATATACAGCTAATTATTCTAATAAGCCTATTATTCAATTCCCTCTTCGAAATGTAGACAACACAATGTTGTGGTCAGAATAGCTGCATTGACACTTATTGAGGGTATTTGGTTCGAGGCGATCTTACTCCTTTATTTTTTACTTACGTATTTGTATTTAATATTTTTTTTCTTTTAAATTTATTTTATAAAACTCTTTCCTACATGAAACACACAAAGCAAAAACATTTTTTATCGATAACTATTAAGAAATTTTTCTATCTTCTGTCATGCTGACATTGGCATATAGGGTTAATTCAAATGTGATTTTACCATGTAAAACTGAATGTTGATTCTAAAATATAAGAAATGACAGACAAATTGTAAAATGAATGCCGTAGTATAGCAGATTGTTTCAAATAATATGGTAAGTTAAATACTTTCATGATTTTTTTAAATTTAAATGACTAGTTCCATATGTAGGTTAGATTGAAAAATATTCATATGCAATCAATATACGATTCGTAACTAAATATTTTCTCCGGAAAAACGGGATTTTCTTAATATTGTAAACTCTCGTCAAATAAAATACTTTAAATTTCTTATAGTTCCTTAACTAGCCATTTGTTCTTATATATGTTCTAAATCAATACATTACAATTTCAGAATAATTATTATTATACAGAGTGGTTATAACAGCATCTTACAATGCAAACAGCTGAATGAATTGCAACAAAATTTGGCATATTGGCTATACATGAGATGCGCTTTACACAAAACAAAATCTTGAAAAAAAATTATTTAAATATGTTCACCAGAGGGCACCTTTTCAGGAAAAAAACATTAAATTTAAGACAGTAAGGGACCAAAACGGAATGCAGAAACAATATTAACAATCCGGAATTATGAATAATAAAATGAAAAACCAGGAAAGTCTATCGGCTCTAATAAAACAAAATGTCGGGATTTGCGAGCTCGTGAAGTTACTGAAGCTTTATAGAAAACAAGTTACGGTAAGAAACGTTTGCAGACGTTGTCATGTTTTACATCCGTGCGATTTCTTTTTATGAGTTCACTTTAAAAGTCTGATGAATAGTGGAGGTGTTGCAATATCGGATGACTTAAAGAACTCCACATGCACACACAGAAACAGAGAGAGAGAGAGTAAGAAAGAGAAATGAAGAAAAAACTGCCAAGAGAAGTCCATAGATAGATATTGTAAATATAATATCTAATAGATCTATTCTATTTCGAAGAGGATTGATCCAATTTGTGTATACTAATCCAACTCCATTATCTTTACGAATTCTTCTGATTAACTGCAACTCCGCACTTCAAAATAATTATATCTAATGATTTCCATCAATTTTGCCCATATGAACTGTCTGAGGAAACCTAAAAGAGCATTTGTTGGTACAAGTGTGAAAGTAATTATTTCCTCGGTGCCTCTTAAAATAAATTACTACTTATTCAAGGAAGCACCCCTTCATATCCATCCAAGTGTTAAACTATTCATGATTAATTGCAGTTAAGAATCCTTGTTCGGACACTTACTAGATATTCTATTATTAAATAAGGGCTTAAACGAAGCAGTCAATCTAAAGCTGAAAACTCTAATGCCCACATATGACGGCTGGGATAGCGTTAGTTAAAAGATAATTTTTAAATAGCACTTGGTTTCTTAAATTTTTAATGATTCATTCTTTCCAGTTTTAGGCTTTTAAACTATTTCTTAACTATTTAACAAAAATGTGACTTTTAATGGTACTGAGAGATTTAGAAGGTTTTACAGTTTTAGATATTAAAAAAGGCAGAGCATCTTTAAGAACTTTCCATGAAATAATTTATATTATAAAATTATTTTTGCTCTATGGCATTTTTGAAATCCTAAGAATTTCAAAAGTTTTATGTAATTTTTAATTTAATAAAAGTAAAGTTGAAGTATAAGTTGTCTCGTATTTAAATAAGATGCTTAATATTTTTAAAATTGTATTACAAATAGAAATTATTTTTCAAAAGATACGAGTTTATTTTATTAATTATCAATAAAATATATTTTGTTTAAATATAAATAAAAATTAATCACATGTCACCACCTTTAATGATTGAGTTGTTTTAAGAAATCACATCTGAATATGTTCAGTTTTGATTTGTTTGATATCAGAATGAATTAAAATATAACTAAATATCAATAGAGAAATTTCCAATCCATAAGGATACTACAGCACTGTAAAAAAACAATTTAATATAAAGAAAGTAAAAAAAAAAATATTCGAATTTTTTTTTAACATGAATAAACCACAGCAAAGAAAAATCAACTCTTCTAACTCGAAAATACAATATCTCGTTGAATAATTACAAATATGTATAAATTAAAAAATATTTTAAAGATGCTTATTTGAAATTTCAATAAGAATAATAAAGTAAAATAATTAAATATACAATTTTAATTCACTATTTTGTTTACTGTAAACAATAAAAATGAGATGACAATTAAAAAGTATAGGAAGCACAAGAACAATTGTAAAAGAATTTTATTTATTTGGTTTAAATAAATCCGAAGCAAAGAAAAATTAGCTGTTTAAATTTTTTAAACATTTAATTATTCTCAGAAATGTAATCTTTCATTTAATAACTATTCAATTATATCTAGCTTAAAAAGTATTTTAATGCTAACTATTTGAAATTACAACATTTTAATAAATGAAATTCATGAAATATATTGAAAACATGCAAACAGGCTATGTTACAGCTTAATATATTCATAATTACGGAAACTAAAACCAAATCTTTAAACATTGAATTTATATCTACCTTTATTAATCAAACATGTTTATCGTAACTGCAGCCATGCAATATTTTGATTCTAAGTTCTTTAAATAAATATTTTATAGAAGATTAAAATTATCTTGATAATATATAGTAGTTCCTTGAGCTTTAAAAATTCTAATGAAACTGCTTACAAAATTTTCTATAAACTTTTATATCCAAATAAAAATGTCATAGGGGTATTTAGCTTAAAAATTATATGTTATGAATAACTTTTGAAAATAGAGCGTAATTAAAGTGTTTTTCCTTAATCCTATACTTTCTTTGATAATCGTTTATGTGAAGATAGTTCATAAAGCAATTCTTCATATTGAGAAAAAATATTTTATATAAGAAATTCTTTAGACTAAGGAAAATGTAAATGGATATGAAGGTGAGTTCAAATGAAGGAAAACGTAATCTTTAATGATGGATATACTGCTTCACAGTCATTTACAACACATTCAGAAGCTAATCTGCGAACTGCAAGACCAAACTCCACTGCTATTTAAAACATTCCATTACAGCAAGACAGCGTTGCAATTTCTAAAGATCCTAACGAAGTAACTCTACAGACCTTCTCCAAAAGCTCGACTAATGCTCACAGCGGAGCAAATGACCGCTGTTGATAAGGAAAGTTTATGGGGGGCAAAATGCTGACAGTTTCTTCAAGAGTTCTGGCCCAACTAGCGGCAAAATACTCGCTCGTTATCGAACAGAGTGGAATGTTGAAAGAGACTGTGAGATCTACTAACAATGTGTCTGTCATGTTTTGATTGAAGACTTGTTGGTTTATAGAGAATTCTCGGTGGTGGTTTTTATGAAAAGCTTGCTATTGTAACAATGCAAGTAGATTCAATGTATTTATTCTTATACGATTTAATCGTACATGTAGGTAATAAGAGGATGTAAATTTATTTCATGCACTTTTAATATTGTGATTCCTATTTTATATATCTTCCGGGGAAATAGAATATTTATTTTATTCAAATAACTTATTCAATGGTATTAAAAAATAAGAAAAATGAAATTCGAAAAATACGATTGAAAAATGAGTTCGTGTTTTCATATATTATATGCAAATTACCTACAAAATATTTTAAAAGAACATCGTATGAAGAAATTAGTATAATTCGGCTTTAACGACGATTAAATAGAGACAAAATAGAATTTTGCCAAATTATAAAAATATATTCAAGTGCATTATTATGTGCATTAAAAATTTTAAAAGTTTGAATCACATGCTATATAGTTGGGCGAAAGAAATTGCGAAATTTTTTCTCGGCACTTTTAGGTCGCTTTTACAATCGACAAGTACAAAAGAATTAATACCATGATGGAATTAAGTTTCATAGATGAGGTTGTTTAAGATTTCAATTATTCAATAATTTCATATATTTCAACATAGATTTTCTTAAGTATGCGAGTTGATCACAATCTTTACCTGATAATAAAAATTATTACGGAAGAAGCAATGTATGTAATATTTTAAAATTTTTGCTACAGATTTGTTTTTTTCTTAGTGGTTTGGTCCAACAAATAGCAATTATGGTTTTTATTGAAAGTAATGAAAATGGGTTCATTGGAGGAAAAGGTTCGATGTTTTCTTTGATCCTATGAAATCAAATTGACTATTATTGCCAACGTCATACAGTGAACAGATTCTTTGCAACTTCATATAATGGCATCAATGTACTCAAAATTAGAAACACATAAGCTGTGTTTAGTAGGATATCAGCCGAAAGATCGGACTGTACTTCGTAAGAATTCTAATACTTTCTTCGTGTTATTAAAGGTTGTAACATTGTTATTTGTGAACATAAATGGTTTTGTTAACCATATGCATTCGGAAAAATAATTTGATGCATGAATATTTACCTAATGTAAGGCCTTGTTTATTGTTCTCAAAAAGTAACATAGATATAATTGTTTTAAGTTCAATTTGCCTGAAAAATTAACTTACCACCTGTAGGAATTTTTAACAATCTAAATTGAAGAAATAATTTGATAAATTTGATGTACCAATCTGCGTACAAAACGTTCATATCGAAACAACCATATGCCATTAAATAACATTATTTCACACGACTTTTTTTTGGACCATCCTAGCTTATTCTTTATTGGCGGTTAAATAAACGAATCGAACATTGATGTTGTTTCACTTATGGTTTTTTATTTATGGAATGAGTAGCATGGTAACCAGGAAAGAAATGTAAAATCGATACAAATGCTCATAATCAATAAATCAATCATAAAATCAATGCAAATGATATAACCGGTCTTTAAGAACACATTAAGAAAAAAGTTAGCCCTTTTATATCATTTTCCTAAAACATACTATAATTATGAACAATAATAATAATATGCTCCCTGCACCACTTTCATTTGCTTAATTTTCGATTTAAAAAAAATGGGGACGAAAATATTAAACTTCCCCTTGGTAAAGTAGGCAAACTAACTAGACACTTTAATAAATTGCATTCATATGTGTGCATGAGAAAAAAAACGCCTATTTTAACCCTTTATTCTCAAGTCCTCGCCAAATTAGTTTAGTTATATTAACGATCTTTCGAAAACTACTCTATCAATCCTTCAGAAGCTGTTTTGGGAAGGTTAACTTAATCTCAAATTTCACTCGTCTTAGCTAGCATCCTTTCTCCAAACTTTCACGCCAACAACAATGAGAGGACATTCAGCCCATTGCGCTAGATTCAGCACATGCTTAACTAGCACATACAACGGGATCAGATTGCGGACTTGAAAGCTTCCAGTCCCGAAGGCGAGACCAACTCTGCCTTACACATATTTCACATTAATATTTCAAAGTGAAATCATTTATACTCACTATAACTTGATGAAAAAAAAATGTTTTTTATAACACATCAAGAAATATTTCTTCTACTAATTTTTAATTGGAACTAGATACCACAATTCCAAAATAGAAGCTCTTATTTATTGAGTAATGAAAAATGTGAAATAGTTAGACTTATGGCAAAATATACTTTAACTCAAAAATATTCTTGACATAGTTTGGTTCTTCGTGCCTCATTTTAAACTAACAATTGAGCTTATTTGAAATAGATTGCGAAATGTTCAACCGTAGTAAATGAGTCTGAGACGAAACTTCCTTTTGAAACATTGACAAACAAAAGTCAAAGAATGTTCGACAACATTAGATAGAATGCTTACAAAGTTCCCAAAACCATGCTGGTAATTGGAATGGGACCAGAAACTTCTGCCAATATTCGTATCCAAATATGATATATGTATATAAATCACCCTCCCACCAAAAAAAATCTTTATGTACGTTTTCTATACGCTTCAAAATAAATTTAGGAATATTTTTAAGTACGTTAAAAAGCAAATTTTCCATTTTAAGAAATTGATTTTAGTTATATGAACACACTTTATATTCATAGTTACTGAAAGTAAGGAGCGAAAACAGGTTTAAAAGGTATAAAAGTAATACTGAATGAATTAGCCATATAAAATATTTCATCAGCTTTAAAATTCAAAAGAGTCTTGTCTATTAAACTCTTAAAATAGTTTCAATCCAAAGTGAGAATAGTACAAACTAAGATAATAATAAGAAGTAAATTATTTATTCCCCTAGAATGAAGATAACGATTTTCGCATTGCTCGAATGTATTTGTTGCATACTAAATAAATTGAATGGATACTGAAAATGATTTCTTAATTTTATATCCTTTATCATTACTTTGCACAAATTTTCTCAGACGGATAAAATTCTTCAATCAAGGCACTCTAAAAAAGAAATTATCTGATCGTATCTCAATATAATGCCTCATTTACTGAATAACTTAAACATCAATCTAATTGCCTTTTTTGAAGTTAATCAAGCACAGAGGACAGTAATTTCAATCAAAATACAATTTCCCTCTTTTGAGAACCAATTTAGAAGTCACTCTTCTTTATTTTTTTAAAATCCGTATTGAAGAGCTGGGGGTGTCTTTGTATGACGTAGCTCATTTTAAAATGAGAAGACCAAGAAAACAAGATTTAAATCCGCGTTGACCGACACGAGGTGTTTCTACTTGTATGTAGTAATTTATTCATGTTATGCTGAAAGAGTTTTGTGATGAGGTGGCACAAAATCTTTGTTAATAAGATTCACTGTTGGAATGTAAATAGGGAGAAAAACAACAATGCAAAAAAACGAGTAAGAAAATAAGAAATTAACCTAAAATTCTACTCCTAGAGCTGCTTGTGTGATGCACGCCTTAAAATGAAGGAATAAACTTTTTTAAAATAAAAATGCCTCACAGGAAATTGTCTGTGAAGATAAAAAGCTGACGCTTCTGAAAATTGGAGCAGCACTATTTTTTTTTTTTTTGCTCACTTTTCTAGTTTGCTACTTTTTCCTCATCGGATTTTTTTTTACACTCCCATCGCAAAATTCCGTTCTACCAATTAAGTTTTCTAAGTGGATTTTTATCCAAAGAGTAGCTGTGATTATCCAAAAAGTAAAAGCTACTACGAAACTTAACTGATGAGATTTACGTCAAAAAAAGAATATTATATATATATAGCTGTTTTGTTTAATAGACTCCATTTCACCAACCATTTCTTATCTTTCCAGATGAACACTTTGATGAACTTTCAAGCGCCTTTTATTTTTTTAACTTTGGAACATTGATACAAACTGTGATGGAAGAAGTGACTTATAGCTTTGATTACAAGGTAGAACTAGTTGCTGAGCTTGGCATTAACTGGTGGAAAAATTGGTTTAATTTTCGGAAACGCTTATAAGCAAATATTCTGCAAAAATTATTACTGTTTTGTAAAGCAAGCAAAATAAATGTGAATTCAAAAGTGGTAAAAGACTGTACCAAGAAATAATGCTGATCTTCTATAAAAACATAGAAAGGTAAAGAGGTAAACATTTTAGATTTTATTCTGTTTTTCAGTAATTCTGTTTTAATTACTGTTTGCATACCCTTAATACATACACAGTATTTTTCTTTCTGTATACTAATTTCATCATAAAAACTAAGGTACACATTCACCTTTAGGGCAATTACGGTGACTGAAACCTAACCTAGACAGTCGCCGGTGATCGACTTTGTATTTTTCATTCAAACTACTTTAATTATTGTTTAACTACAATATAAATTCCATTCAGGCTTCATTAATCATAATAGATTGACGATAAATGTTGAAAGAATTACATTCTGTTGTTAAATGTTAATTTGAATATCACAAAATAATGTGCTCAAATATATGCAGTCCTGTCACGACTTGAAATAGACATCTGGTTGTCAGCACATAATAGAATTCAGATATAGCGGGTTAGATAAGACCATGAATTAAGCTTTGAGTTTAACTTTTAATACCAATGATAAGCACTCTAAATAGATCTAATAACAATTTAACCATGCTATTTTACAAATATGAGGAAAAAAGAAATTATTTCATCGTGTGTTAAGGTTTTATTAAAATTTTATTATGACGTGTAAATAAGGAATCTGAAGAGGTATAAGAATTGTCATCAATGAAGAATCTAATTTTATTGTCTCGGCAATACTACTCTATTGTTTAACCCATAACTGGAGACTGGAGTCAAAATGTCTCAGCAATGTTCATTAGCTCTGACTATCAAGTGGCATATCGTTCTTGAATTCAATCATCTTCTCTGTACCTTCAAGATGTTCTTTCAGCAATATGTCAGCAAAAGTCTAAGTACGAACACATGAGCATACCTGAGTTATTCTTTACTAAATTTTTTGTTGCTATTTAAGGAGTCATTGACTCCATGTCTCTAAAACTGCTTTTGATTTGAATAATATAAAAAGAATAAAGAAAATTTCTCAAAATAATACTTTAAAATATCATATTCTTAATTTTTGTGTATTAAATTCAAGCAGTTATTAATATCAATGCAATTTCATAATATCTGAATGAAGTAAATACTCATTAAAAAAGAGTACTTAGGATTTTGCTTATCCATTTAATATTTCATATTATAACACTTAACATTTGTAATATTTTTAACAACCATAAGATTTCTGGGATGTATTGCGGTTTCAAAATAAATTCAAATCTTATTTACAAATGACCAAAAAGAAAAATAACAATGGAGTCATTTTGACTTCATATATTTTGCCGCGTGGGGAAATTCACGTCTCTAGTTATGGGTTAATTGAAGACATTATTTCTGTACCTTATATATCATTGCCCATCTATTCCTGTATCTCATTATATCAATGTATGTGTAATAAATGACACAAAAGCAATTATAACAATTTAAACTAAAACTGCGTAGGACTCGGAATTTATATCGTTGTATACAAAATTTCTATTAGAAATGGTAGTTGTGTGATTGCACTTAGAGATCATCGATAGTACAACAATTTTTATCAATGAGGATTAAACTTTTACTGTCTTTGTACAACTACGCTGTAAGATATTTAATCACGCTTTTGGTTCATCCTATCTTCTAAATTATTATACCATTGTGAGTGTTATTAACATGCTAATGAGTAAAGATAAGAATAATTAATCCCATGAATGGTTGAAATCTTACCTTCTAATGACTTGAAACTGCAAAAAGGGGTTCCCTGTTTCTTCCCGAAATCTGAGCTTTAATGAGATGTTTTCTTTGCATATCCTGTTTTGAAAGTTTTATACTACTATACTTGCTCATTACAATACTTATCATAAAATTTCAAAATGAGATACAAATGAGTGCCTTCTAGGAATATGATTTGCAATTAAATTACAGTAAAGTGATTGCTTTAACAGTTCACCGAAAATTTATTTCATGTAACTTATTCTTTATTTATCATACGCATCATCAAAACATACTGCTATACTTGTTCATTGCTATATTATAAAATTTCAAAATGAGGTACAGAATAATTCCTATCAGAAATGTCTTTTAGAATTAAAATACATCAATTTGATTGCCCTAACATTTTCCCAGGAATTAATTTCGTGTACCTAATTATTTATTTAGCATAGTACCATCAGAACATTTTTTACAAATTAACTAAATGGTAGATATCTAGCAACTATTATCTTTTTATTTAGCGTATAGGTTAAATTAACCATGCATTAATTGCTTAAATTACCTCTGTACATAAAGAGATAATTTAAACGATGAGATAAGATAAAAGAGCTCAATTTTTTTTTCAAATAAGATTGATGTATCATATTATCAAAACACATTTTATTTTGACCAATGAAATTGATTATAAAAATATTTGTTAAAAAATGTAAATGGTTTGATCCATTTAAAGATAAAAATCGCAATTATTTTAAGTATAGTAATGTTTAAACATTAAAAAATTAATTGTATTTATAGACTTCATTAAATCGTAATTCATAATTAGATTTTTAATTTAATTTGCTTTCTTTTTTTTTTCTTTTTTTTGCTTTTACTGATTTTAAAAGTAATTGCCATCAATTTATTCATTGAAAAACAGCTATTTAAAGGAAGAAAAATTTTCACCCACTAATGTAATAAATTGCACGCTTAAACAATTACCAGAATGGTAATTTTCTCGTTTAAGTCGTCGTGCTCCTTTTACTCAATAGAGGCGATTTTGCGAGTAATTGCTATTATTAAAATCTATTATTTTCCAAACAGTGTAATCAGGGGTTATGCTTGGAAGTTTCTTGATTCTAACATTTAATAATGTAACGAGGTCTTTCAATTGACTGATTAATATTATTGGAAATTTAATGAATAATTATTAAAATGCTATGGAACACCATAATTTTTTTTCCTTTTAATTTCTATTATCTAGTATGAAGCTATTATATGTATGAAGCTAATTTCTTTAACTGAAAGATAGTAATTTGTTATCGATTCTCGACGCATGAATATAAAAATAAAAATAATAAAATAGCATGAGGCACCGAAATAAAAGTCAAAAATAACTCATGAAAATGCGCTATCTATATTATTTAATTATTGCGTTTAACAGATTACCAAGTTAATTAAAAGCTAAATTTTGTTGTACATTTGAATCAATGGTGAAAACAATTTTTAATTCATTTTATTTGTTGTTTCAAAGAACAAAAAGATGTTTAATTAATTAATTTATTTTGCTTCAAAGAAATTGAATGAATAAAGAGTTGGCATCCTGGTATACGAGTATTGCGGCTTCCCTGTGATTATGGAGTCCGAATACGAGTCATGATTCAGGGATGGTTGTTCTTCCTCTGTGTTCTATATATGAGGTGTGTGAAGCCCCCCCCCGTATAAAGGGGTTGTGCAAACGATTGTGACACGTGAAGTAGCTAAGTAAGCTACTTCACGTGTAGCTACTAGTTCTGGTCTTGGTCCTAGATGGCGTCACTAACAAAAACAAGATACCCTCACTCGACTTAAATCACTGGCAAATAACTGTCAATATTCTTGTAAAGTGCCATAAGACACAACCCCAAATATTCTATTAAGGTGTGTTATTTGTAAATAACACGAAATAAATCGGCCTCTGAGGCAGTTGAAAAACAACACTTCCCAAACTAACATGCAATTGTCTAACATAAAAATAGGACTGTTAGTACAATAGAAAGGTAAAATTGATTTTATCACTTCAATCCATAAATTTTGGTTAAAAAAAAGATATTTGTAATAATTTTTTTTTTCTGTTTCGTATTCCCAAATTAATTCATGATCATGTTCAACTTTTTTTGTCAAGCAGATTAGTTAATTTTGTAAAGTTTTATCTTTCTGTGACTTCTTAGTCAGCTTTCTTGTAAATAAAGGAGGTACATGAAAGAAATGAAAAAGATTTCGAAGTTCATAACAACTAATCATAAGTGAATTCAAATTACTTTTTTTTGTTAATTTATTTCCTATCTAACCAAATATATGCTATTTCCATTGGTTGTTCCCCATGCAAAATAATTTCGCTGTAGAAGAAAAGTTTGCAAAAGGACATTTTTCTTTATTTTTTTTTTCTGATTCATAGCCGTATCCTTAGAAAAAACATGTTCTTTTTTGGTATTTCAAGTCATTGGAAGGTAATATTTCAATCATTTGTGGGATTCATTATTTTTATCTTTCATCATTAACATGTTAATAACACACTAAACTTGTTTAATATTTCATTTCGTAAACAAGATGCAACACTAAATACATTGCTAAAATTTCTTTTGATGAAATGTAAATAGTGCATTTGAAAATCCTATAGTGATTGGGGGCTCAGTAAATAAATTTTAAGTTCCCGAAAGTGCAAACAATATGTACGTTTGTTAGACTATACAGAATGATTAGATTCGGAATCAAAGGTTATTCTAGAAGCCATTATAAACTGAAAGATTTAATTAAAATTTTATCAGAAAATTTACATTCTGCGCTTTCTAAAGTTAATTTTCCTTAAATGCTTCGTTTTTTCCATTTTTTAGGATATTTTCAGCTGCAATAACTTATAGTTCTCATGTGTGCATGGAATATTAGCCAACGACATTAAGTTTCGGGTAAAATAAACTCTAAATAAAGGCTTAATTACAGAAAAATTTAATCCATATATGAAACGCAGTAAGGAATATAAATTTTAAAATGAAAAAAAAACTAATTAAACTTAAAAATCATAAATTTAATATTAAACAAATTTAAAAAGAAATGAACTTTTTCACATCATTGTTTTAATTTAATAATGAGAAATTGCTTTTTATGTGTTTATTTTCACAAAGGAGAATCAAGCAGATTTTTAATTACTTTAATAGTAAATATATAAAATCATAATAAATTATTTGACAATACATTAAAATGGCTAATTTTGCAAATCATATGCATGCTATGGGAAGAGTGAGATATTATATTTAAATTAATGGAATCGTAAATGCAAATGTAAATATTAAACTGAATAAATTTTAAAAAATTGTTAATGTTTTTGTTTTAGGTATCATCTTCTCAAATATTTGGTATTAAACTAAAACATTTTAAACATTTTTAAGGGAATTCCATGCAAATTATCAAACTTACAAGATTCAAACCAAATATAAATGATTAAAGTTTGCATAAGCAATAATTTATGTATGTAGCATTAGCTAATCTAAATATAGTAAAAATTGTGGTTACTTTTGTTCCATTCATGTAATCAATCAAACTTATAATTAAATATTGAACTAGGCATAATTCTTTATGGATGGAGAATTTTGGAAACATATAGTCAAACTTTACTCAAAAATAAAATGCAGCATTATGAATTGTAGATCCATTATATTATATATATATTATATATATATATATATATATATATATATATATATACATGCGTGTATAATAGATTATGTTTGATGCTCTCATCTTGAAATTATCTTGAAGAAAATCAGCATGTACCGGAGTTAATAGTGAAAACTATATACATTTAATAATTTATATTACAAAAATTATTAGTAAAACAAAATTACTGTTTTTTTAATGCTATTAATAAAAATGATAAGCTTTTAGAGACTTTGAAAAAAATTATTGTATCCCTTATAAATATTATGAATAGCATGTATTATAAGATCATTTTAGCTAAGGTATAAATAAAAAGAAAATAAATTTAGGGATGCAAAGAAAAAATAAATTTTCTACAAGCATCCCCTTTTTTAAAAAAATAATCAACATTGGTCTTCGATCAGTGTTTAAAATAAAAATTTATTTCAGATATTTATATTTAAAAACATTTGTATGTACAGAGATTTAAATCGAAAATAAATTAAAAATTGGTCAAAAAATGTTTTTTTTTTAATTATTTAGTGACACTTTCTTATATGCCTATTAAAGCTTCAACATTGTTGTAGCGCTTACTTGCAGCGATTAACGAAATCAATGTGTCAAAGAAAATGAATGTTTCAGAAAAGATAAATGAAAAAATTCATTGCTGCTGTACTACAAAAAATTTTAAATATTTCTAAATTTTTTGCATCTTTTATTCTATACTAAATTAGGAATTTTAAGATCAGAAACGAAAGCTAAATTTTTCAACAGAAAAAATACTTTATTAGAAACATAAATAAATTAACTCAATGAATAAAATAAATGCAAACTTATCATATACAGATACCAGGAGAATGTTGTTTTTATATGAAAATTATTTAATTTAAAAAAAAAAATAGTCAAAATTGGAAACCATTATAAATTACAAACTTTCATTTCCTTTCATTTCATTTTTAAGACATTCACCAAATTTTGGAATAAAATAAATCACTAAAGTTTAAAAAGTCAAATACATAAATTTGTAATTTGTCCATAAATATTTGTATAAATTTATTTTTTAAATTAAATTTAAAATATTTATTATAAATATTTTAGTGACACGCAGTTATAATTGACTAAAAATCGATAAAAAATATTTTTAAAGCTTCAAATAAACGACTTTAATAAATAAATGTTTAAAAGTTAAATAATTTGTACATACGCCAATTACACTGTATTTGCAAAGCACTGCTACAAAAAAATTGGATTTGGAACTATTACAAATTTGACAAAACCCCATTCATAATGTCCACAAACAATTCAAATTTAAATCACACCTTTAAAGATTATTAAATTTTAAAAAAAACTCTTCATAGAACTTTTAAATTAGCTGAAGCTATTCTTTAATAGATATCACAGCAGAAGTAAGGCACATACCTTTTGAAAAATATGCATTTTTAGAAAGAGTTCAGTTTGGTGAAAAGAAAAAAAAGGAATATTTCCTCCTTAGAAAAATTTTTCTCATTCGGGGAAAAAGATCAAAAAAGAAGTCTCAGGGTTTACTATTCCACTCCTACTAGAATTTTCTGATCTCGCATCATTAAGATAAAATGGAACTGCTAGCAAAGGCATTTCATGTACACCAACGACACTCTTATCATTTTATTTGTATGTGCTACGATTTTTCCACTTCACAATTTCAACACTTTTTTTCCAGCAGTTTTCCTTCTTTAGTGAAGAATGTAATATGGAAAATTCTGTACTGCGTTCTTTTCAATCTCCAACGCTTTTTTTCTTGAATTTTTTGGAATTGAATTACTTTACGTACAACTACTCGAGGAACTAAGTTACAAAGCTTGAGATGTGAAAGAAACGCTAGAATTTTTAGAGAATGTTTGAACCGTGGGAATACTGAGAATAAAAATTAACTGCAACAATGAGGAAATCAAAGCATAACAGTAATTGAAATCCTATAAATTCTTTCACACTATTTTGCTGAATTTTATATGTTTTTAAAAATAGAAACAGATTTCATGCAGAATTTAACTCATGGAAATTTCTTTTTTTAAGCCTTTTTGAAATTTTTGATCCTTAGAAAACGTTTAACTAAAAACCTTAGCGACATTTACCTTTTCTAAATTTTCTTTTTAAATTTTCATACTGTACATAATTGCTTGGATCGAAACTAAAATATTTTTCTTTAAACCTTGTTACTAAAATCTTTAATTTTTCAAAATTCATTTTTAAACAATATTTATCAAATCTTACTGGAATAAATATAATTATTTGAATTTTTTGAAACGCACCCTAAGAAAAATTCTTTTAAAAACGTAGCATTTGCTAATTATTTATATAAAAAAACTTCTTCAAATAAGAATTTAAATTAATTTTAATTCATATTTTTTCTATCAATAATATCAATATGATATCGCCGCATTGAAAAGAAGCAATCCACTCTCCATAGCCTAATGGTCATCGCACAGGTCTCATAATAAAGAGAGGGTGAGTTCGAATCCTGCTAGCAATAATACGATTCACAATTTGTGTAAATATTCATTTAATACCTTGATTCATGTTTTCCTTTATTTCGCTATCCAAAAGATTCTGGACCTTTCTTTAGTTTATCAAATAAGTGCTCTGGACTTACTGTCTCCAGAAATGTATTCTGGAGCTTTCCCTGCAGGTATAATATCTGTCAACCATATAATTCTGGAGAAACATTTGAGATTGAATTAAACTGACCCAACATTTCAAAATATTTACTTTAAACAGGATGCTGATTTGGTTTGATGTTTTTAAAGCCTGAAAATGAATAGGCAGCATATCTATGAGGTTTGTTAAAGCCTCAAAATGCACAGGCAACAAATTTATGAGGTTTTCTAAAGCCAGAAAAAGGGTAGTCAACAAATCGGTGATTTATCGCTTTTGAGTCTTCAATTTTTTAAATACAATCTTCTGCATTAAAAATAATGCAGAAGGCTGTCAAGCTTGGCGATTCAACATCAACTAATGTTACAACTAGATATTCAAATTATTCATTCTTTGAATTCTAACGAATTGTCTTAATTAATTTAAGTCATTAACAAGTTAGAAAAAATCACGAGGCTATCAGATTACTCGTGTGCCAATATTTAGAAAAACTATGGGGTTTTTTCATCTCAAAGTCTGCCGAGCCCCAAAACTTTGATTGCAAACTAGAAAAATTGAAAACGAAAGTTAAAAAATATATATATATGGTAAATTAATTAAGACAAAAACGGACAAAAAATAATTATGTTCTCAAATGATAACTTGATATTTTTGATCAGAGATTTCATAACATTTTTTTCTTGTTTTAGAATTTTTGTCATTGCTCTAATGAGCATTACAAGAAAAGGGTAAATTCAATGAAAAAAGGGAAAAATAACATTTTGCCAATCTCATACACTTTTTTCAGGTTAAGTGAGGGTGAAAGTATATTAAATTTTCAAGCATATTACTTATAGTTTATGTTGCTAAAAGTCTCTGTGTAGCCTTTTAATAACATAATTTTAAAGTGGATGTCACATTTTTCACGAATAATTTAATGACGAGAAAAAAATTGAAAATATAGCACTTTCCCAGATTTCCATGAGATATTAAGGATAATATACTAAAAAGAATACAGATTTATCGTAGAGGATAGAAATAGTTATTATGACGAAATGAAATTTTTAACCTAAAGTTGGAATTCAGATTGTAAACTGCCACAACAGAACCAGTGTTCAAAAAATACTCATTAATCAATAAAGAACATATTCATTAATCAATAAAGAATACTCATTAATCAATAATATCAAAGAACATAATGCATATTATACAGGTTCCTAATTATTCATATTTAAAAGAATTTTTTTCAAATCAAGATGCAGTATATACTACTGATAAAATTATAGAATTAGAAAATAACTTTTGAAAATAAAAGCAGAAAAAGTGATTGACAAATATTTATCGAATATTCAATACAGAGAAATTTATCGATAATTTAAAAAAAAAACGACATTTAAGTATCAAATCAATCAATCGGTGTCCAAGTGGGACAATATTGCACATAACTCAATTTTATTTGAAAACCTATAAATAGATATAAAAAACTTGACTGAAATACTACTGAAAACTTATTGCAATTAATAGATACTAAGTTGATTAGATAGCTGATTGATAGATGGCTGATAAACAAAATTTTAAAAACACATCAATCAGCTTTCAAAGTAATTGGAATAGCAAATGGATAATCAATCAAGTCAATGCTAATTAATAAAACCATGCGGCTTTTTAAAAAGTATTTCTACATCCAAATTACTTGCTTTACTCAATGTTAGATCATCAATTATATATTATATGAAGTACAGTACAATTTAAAGTAATGAACGTTTATAAAACACTATATGGTTATAAAAACGTAAAAAATTATCACACATGGGTTCAAGAAAAAAAAATATATTGAATTTAAAAAAATATTTAATGTGTTAATATTTTAAGAACATGAGTAATGCCGTGGGATTTTCTGTAAGAAAAACGAACTGATACACACAATATTTCCTCTAACAAAATGATTTGGTGAAAAACTATTATTATTTTGGATACATGTATATTTTTTGTAACTTAGGTCGTTAAAATATTTTTAAAAAGCTAAGAAATGAAAATGCACTTTTTTCCTTCGCTTTGCTTCTTGAATTATTGTTTTGAACTTTTTATTTGCTCCCAAACGGGAAAATTTTTTGTAATGTAAATTAAATGATCTATTATGATTGAATATATGCACCATTTATCTTTTCTCATCAGACACTTGCTTTTATTTCACAAGAAGTTGCAGCCAAATTAAATGTATGTATTTTTTTTCTCTCACGTGCTTAGTTCACCAATTCATGAAATCTGAATCGCATCTTTCAGAAATGAATATGATTTATCACAAAAAAAAATTCCATCGAAAACAACAAAGATAATTTAATTTTCTTATCCTCACTTTCTTTGGCAATAAGTATTTTTAACCATTTTTGGTTTAGATGTTTTAGTTTTAAAAAACGTTCTGGGCAATCAAGAAAAACACATACAACTATCTAATTATTACAGCTAGTTCATGATTAGTCCCAAGGAAAGGAAGTTTAAAACTGAATAAATCCTTCGCTGCATAATTAGTTCTGCATTTTAACAAACATTAATAGGAATAGCCAAGAATAAATATTATTATAATGAAAATGGAAAATATAAAAATCATGTTTTGTATACTTTAATGACCGACAATTATTTAACGGACCCCACAAACTATATAAAAAATACACGCTAAAGTACCAAAAATATAGTTTATTTTCATTTATTTCAAAAATAGAAATAAAGTTTAGTTTATTGAGAAAAATTCTTCCAGTAGTGAAATATTTAGAGAATTAATAAATTTGAGTGAAAATCTTATTTAAATAACTATATAAATCATCCGAATAATTTTAGTTGAATCAAATTTCCAGCTAATATACAATTAGAAATAAAGGAAGTACTGACATCATGATTAAACTGCAAATTAATATTTCACAAGTCTTAAATTTATATTCTTTTTAAAACTACAAACGAAAAAATTACAAGCAATGGCATTAAATTAATTTAAAACCAATCACTGTTTACATGTTCATTTTTTATGTATCAGATAAGGTAAGATTATCTATGCGTTCTGCTGTTATCTGTAACCATATCTGACTTATGAAATGGAAACATATTTCATGTACAAATTGTGATAGATGTAAAAATTATTCTATGAAACCTTATAGTAAAATTCCAATCGTAAGAGTTATTGAAGTGACAGCACATAAAGTGGATTATATAAAATATTATTAATGACGGATTGATTGTACAGATTTGAATCATGCAATAAAAAAAATTCACAAAATAATATTATATTATGTATTAGAATCATTGACCTAGGTGCACCCTTTTCAGTGATTAGGCTATTCTTGTATACATATAACACCAGTAATGTCTTGAATCTTGCATTTACTTATTCACTTTTAACTACTTTTTGAATGCCTTACATAATCTGCGTGAAAAATTATAATTCCATGCCAAGCATTAGTTTTAACGGAAAATGTCTCAAAACAAAGAAAATGTATGGTCACTCTATATAATAAAAATAAAGAAAAATATTTCCTATTATAACTAATGACTGATCACAAAAAACTAATAAATCATCAAAACCGCCAATTTGCAGAATTGAGGAATCACGTAGTTTTTGAAGACTAGGTTCTTAACCACCTGACATGGCATGCCAAAGAGATTACTTGGAAATGGTTGTATTAAGAATTTAAGGAATTTGCTTTGTGGAAAACATTACTAATAAATTGTGGGATAAATGACATAGAAGAGAAGAATTTCACATGAGTATTTTTCTTCAAATTATGTCCACTGTCAATTCGATGTAATAAACCTATGGTAATTATTTGGACATGAAAGAGATGGTGAGGCCTCTTAGCCCTTTTGGAAATGGCTGGTTTTAATTTCCTATTTCGTTAATTGTAATGGTATCAATTTTGTCCAGTTTTTTAATGAAACTTCACACACACAAAAAAAAAAAAAAACGAATCCTTCACTCATTCACGTGTTTGTTAATCAAAGATGAAGGATTGGTGATATGTTAGCGATAATTTCGTTGACGAAAATAAACAATAATTCGATTCTGGCGTTACATTTGGCGAGTTTGAATATTTCCCTGTTAATTAATAAGAACTAAAACATTAAAAAAAACTAATTGTCTAGTAATCACCTAAATAGAATGTTTGTTAAAAACAGGAAAGATGCGCGTAATTATCACTTAAAAATTCTTAGAACGTTCTAAAAAGCAAAATAAAAGAAAATATGTATCGTTAGTACGTAATTTCATTATACATCAATTGACTGTATGTATGAAAAAACAGTAACCTTTTTCAGTAAATACATTTATTGTAAATATGTTACAGGATGAGTTTTTACTTATTTTGGAATTATTATATGAGTAAGTTCATTCCAATTCTTATGTAGAGTCACTAAAAAAAATTCAGTTTTATAAAAAAAAACCTAAAGAAAATTAAAGAAAAATTTCCTTTAAAAAATGAAATGAATTCAAACATAAAAGCTAAA
Organism: Argiope trifasciata; assembly: GCA_026543055.1. Classification (NCBI taxonomy): domain Eukaryota; kingdom Metazoa; phylum Arthropoda; class Arachnida; order Araneae; family Araneidae; genus Argiope; species Argiope trifasciata. The sequence goes on from JAPMOQ010041261.1 coordinate 281,300, forward strand.
ATATTCCATTTTTTTTTTATCAAAATCTTTAATATAAAAAGGTTGCAACCATAGCAACAAAATCATTAAATCCTACAAATCTTTATTCTTTGTTAAAAACACATAAATCTTGTCATCTTTTTTCCCTCGTAATTCTAGGTTATGTAAAAGAAGTTGATCATTCTTCCATTGAAAGAAACTTGTCTTTCAATAATCGACATATGTTCCATCTTTTTGATAAAATTGCAAAATATTAATGCTGAAATTCATTTAATAGAAATTCGATTGGAAGTGGTTATACTTACAATTCATATCTACAGTGACTGATGAAGACATGGGTAGAGAAACGTTGTTATTGGAAGCCTGGCACGATAAAACTGCCATCAGGTCGTGACGTTGTAATGACGATATAAGTAATTCGTTTCGAATTACACCATTTGGGAGAATGTCGTAACTGTCATCTAAAAGCACAGATTCTCTCCACCATGTGAGAGTTGGTGTGGGTTGTCCTGAAAATAAAACATTTCATATTAATAAAAATTATTAAAAATGCATGATGATTATATAAAAAGATTGGCATTTAATAAATATAAGCATTTGTTAAATTGGGATTCAAATTTATTACAAAATTCACTTAAATATATTTTTAAATGGATAATTACAATTATTAAAACAGCTCATTACAATTATTTAGAACAACTATTATCCCAATTATTATAAATGTTTATCAATTAACCAACAACTCAACATCAATTATTATCCTATTATCAATAATGAATTATTGTCCCAATTATTATTAATTAACCACTTACCTATCAACAATTATGATAATTATTATCAATTAATCATTTATTATCCTAATTATTATCAATTTTTATCAGCTAATCATTAACAATTATCATAAAAATAGTCATTATCATAAATATTTGAACTATTCTTAGGGAAACACAAAGAATCATTACACACGCGCGCGCACTTATTATATTATATTGTGTATATATTATATTATATTTTATGTTTATAAATATATTCATTTGTTTCATCTGCCGTTGACTCAAATACTTTAAAAAGCTTTCAATAATTAACAAAAGTTTATAAAATAACCAGACAATTTTTATCTGTTTTTCGATTATGCAGATAAATATTCACTGAATATTCTATTTAAAAGCAATTTTCAAAAAGGCTCCATTACCGAAAATACATTTAAATTTTGAACAATATATCTCATTCATATTCAATCCCTGTGCCAGCCATATTTCCTATAAAGGCTCCCTGTCATAATTGAATGAAGTCTTGTAGGTGCTCCTTCTTTTCAATTGCTTCCAATAAAATATCCCATGAATATACCTGTCACCATCAGTATTATTAAAGCCATTATTATTCAAGAAGGGAGGAGTTTTTGAAGCCAAAGACAAATGAATTCCAAATCCAGTCAAGGCTTACTAGCTCAGTGCCCGCTTTTAAGCAATCTCTGTCATCCTGTACAGGTAATGTATTAGGTAATAAAGCCCAGACTACAGCCAAAATAATCAATTATCGCAGGAGTTTGGCGACCAATTTCATTAGCCATTAAAATGTGCGGAGCGATGCATGGGACTACCAGAATGACGTTTAATACGATGAGAAGACTTTGGAAATTCTCTTCTAAATCATAATGGCTGCGATTTCCAACTAATACCACGCTCAAAACCAACTGCACTTATGAATTCGAATTATCAATCAGCTTGTCTTCATTTCGCTTTTGATGGTTCAAATATAAATCTTGGAAGTCCTTAATGTAAATATGGTGAAAATTATTTTTCTTTTCTTTTGGAAGTAAAGCACAGATTTCATTAAAACTTCAGTGGATAATCGTCTTTCAGCCCTACTTTTAATATTAAAATAGCAGCATTTTCATTACATAAAAATTCAGAAATGTTTTAATTTGATTACTTAAGAGATAAGTGACAGTAGAACAGGAATTTCTTTAATAATGCAACTTGAATTTCAGACTGTGTGGCAGTTTCTACTCATATTTTGTTGGTAGAACATCACCCTCGGTCCAAAATGGAAACTAAAATTTTATAAAATTTTCATTTAAAGACACTTTACATAATTGTTATCAGATTTTGTTTAGCTAAATATTGTTTTAAAACATTATAAGGCGTCTCATATTTAACTCAGAAAATAAAAATGCAACCATTTCTCATTGTAATTTCTTGAAAATGTTTTAAGTAGAAAAAAAAGTATCTTAATCAAAAAAGTCACAAAATAATTCAAATTACCTACATATTACTAAACAAGAACTAGTTAAATAAACATTTACTTTTTGTACTTTTAATATGCATTTAATTGAGAAAGTAGATACAATTTAGTCAATTAATCTGCTAGTTAAATCTGTATAAAATTGAGTCAAGAACTATTTATTAAAAATCAAATCATTTAAGTTACTAGGTCATGGACAGTAGAAAATAACTACTTGTGAACGCTGTTTCTTTTTTTACCGTTTCTGGTTCTAAGATACTTTGTAACAAATGCAATAATTGATTTTAGATGGTCAAGCTGTCACAAGCACTCAAAACAGCCTTTTTCACTGTTGCAAGAAAGTTTGCAGGAAAATCAATACTTTGTATCCCATTAACTATATCTTCCAAAAAAGCTCTTTTTAAGTGATGTCACAGAATGCATCAAAGAGAGAAAAGTTGAGCAATGGTGAAGTCTGATACAACCAAGCAGCTGTTCTATATATGATTTGAAATAAAAAGAGAATAATTATCATTTTACCTTCTCTTAATCAAGAGAATCATGTTTTTATAGATGTAATTTGATTTTCCGAACATAATCAATACGAATTATAGCAGCAAGATGTGAATCTTAAAAGTAAAGGTAAATTATTATTAAATTTATACTTTGAAACTGTCATAAAAGGAAAACTACTGAACCAAATGTTTATCAAATTTGACAATATTTTAAAGGAAGGCAAGGGAATTCCTTTTCTGTCAAAAAAACTAAAACAAATCCCCAACAGGAGAAAAAGATCACCAACGATGTGTGCAATATTGTTAAGCAAAATAAGACATGAAGACACCGGTTTCAAAATGTGTTGCGTTGTTTCTGAAACCTGTTACAAAACCTGCTCAATATGAGTTATTTCAAAAGCCTGTTTATAATGATAATCTAAACTATTTAGCGAAACTAAAAGAAGTGGCACATCGACATGCGCGTAACATTCCTCCTGATATTATAAGAGCTACGGTTGAGAATGCATCAATGCAAATTAACTTGCTTTTAAAAATGATGAACGCCTCATTAAATAGACTTTGCAACTAATTTTAGAAACAATAAAACAAATTATGTCCCTTTTTTTCTTAAGAATATTGCATACAGCGTTACTTACCACCTAGAGGAGAATTTTTAAACTTTTTTAGGGGAAAAGAAATTTTCATGACTTTTTTTAAACTATTACCAATCTTAATTACATTTAGTCCAATAATTTTTCTTTTATGACCATTTCAAAGTGAAACTTTAATTATAACCACCTTGCATATTACGGAGTAACAAGTTTTATATTATAAAAGAGAAATATGTGAACGGAGCTACGATTCCTCATATAAAATTTATTAGATTAGCTGTTATCCAAAATGTCTAGAATATTCATGATAACAATCACTCTGGAAGATCAACATGTAAACAGGAAACACTGAAACCGAATTTATCTCAAGAATGTGTAAATCTGGCTAATTTCGGAAGTTTTATTATATAGGAATTTAAAATCGCTATTGAAACCTCAATCTGTTGCTTACTAAAGGGCTTTTCAGACCTTCCAGGAGCAAGAAGGTAGGTATACTTGCAGCTTGTATTTTGGTACAAGTATTCGGTTTGTCTTAAAATTATCCAAAATTTAATGAATGGTTAAGAGAGTTATTTTAGCAAATGCATCATTTTATATTATATATATATATATATATAATGCTAAAAAAAGAACTTTTCGCAAAAAGTATGACATTATTTTACTGTCTTTTCTAAATTTGAATGCATTCATACTGATCAAAATGTGATATATATAATGATCTGCATTAAATAATATTTTTATATAACTCTGATATCATTTTACCATACTCAAGTTTACTTTTTATTTCTGTAGATAATTTAATTTCGATAAGATTGTCCTACTCAAACTCTTCAAAATTATTTAAATAATTCATATATCATTTTGAATTACATATATTTCTTGATTATAAATGTATTGCAGCAAATTGTATCACGGTGACACTTTAAGAGTTTGAAAGTTACTACACAACTGTTTACAATATAAGAAAACGTTCAAGTTAACAAAACGAATAGCATTCTATCGAAAAATATTCCATTAATAATTATTTATTAAATCTTTCTTCGCTAAGCTATTGCGAACATAAAAAGTATTAATTTATATTTTGTAATATACAGTATGAACTCAATTATGCACGTATAAAGTCTGATATTTGAAATGATTACTTCTTTAATCATTTGAAATTTAATAAAAGGATTCCCACATACATTTCAGGCTTTGATATTGGTGGGAATCCATATGGAAAAAAATATTTTGACAGACTTTTTCATTATAAGTCATTTGTGTATTTAATTTTATTGAGCAATGTCATAAACTTGCTTATAATGGCTTCTCGCATTACATGCACCTGTTATTCTTATGCGGTGGCACTAATCTACAATGGTACCCACTCCAGTTGGATATTCTAGCAACCGTCATTGGAAATACATCCGATGGACAGCTACATTATTCATTATTTGCGGTAACTCCTAAGAAACGATCTAGGTCTCACTGCAACGTTTTGGGTAATGTTCTGGTTGAGTGCCCGGTTTGTTTCTGCCTGTAAACGATTCATTTACTTAAATGGTATTCATTTGCCATTTCTTGTATCATCAAAGTTATTATTTTTACTATAACTATTGCTTATATACAATAATGTATATGGATTTGTATTTTAGTGTCGCATGAAATCGGGTTATTAGACCACTTTAATAGATCTGGAGCTAAATTTGGGTTTGGTACATTAGATACAAGAATAAATAATATTAGCTGCCTTTGATGATCAATTTGATCTATCATATTTTTCTGTCTGTGAAATGATCAATATTTAATACAATTTATTCAAATTCATCATGTTATATGATGCGACTGAAAAGAAGGAATTCATTTAAATTAGTTTACAATAAATAAAAAAGTGCATTTTTATATTTATATAACAAAAAAAGGAAGTGGAAGTAGTATGTTAATAGAACACGGTTGAATGTTTGGATGAATAAATTTAAATTTCACATAATATTTAAACACACTGTTTAGTCTGAGTAACAAACTGAATGAAATATATATCATTAACATTAGGAAGGCTGTTGTACATTGATGATATTTATATCTTTGAAAGATTAATTTTTTGAGTCTTAAGACGATACGATAGCATTTTTGAAAATTCATTGTCTTCAAAGCTATGAATACAGTTTTTATTAGCAAATCCTATAAATTGCAAATTGTTTTAAATTACAATGACTACGTTTATAAGAAAATCTATTCGTAAAATAGTTTTCTAGCGCACTGATTTTGAGCTCGATTAAACTTTTCGTATGAAATGCATTTCATGATTTCTTTTCCATCTTCTTTCTCTTGTCTAAATGGAATTTTCGACACAATGAATATATTTTAATAACAATTTGTAATAATATTTTGAAGCTCCACTATTTTTCAAAAATAAATATTTGTTTGCAGCTTTAGAAACGTTTAATGAAGCAGTTTCAAATTTATACAATGCCTTGTTTATATTTGACAGTTGCTATTGGTCAATAAGAAATATAAGTGTCATGTATGATAGGTTTATATACATAATTAATGATAAGATTATAAAAAATGGCATATCTTAATTCAAAACAAAAAATAAAATTTTATAGTGAACAAACAATTTTTAAGGAAGTTGATATCAAGTCAGAAAACAATATGTATAGGCATTAGTGATTAAAAAATTGTTAGCCAAATACACAGCTTTCATTTAGAATTTTTAATTTGAAAATGTTTTCTGACATAATAGATATATGATTTCCATTGTGGTCGAGACTATAAAATTTGTGATATTAGATGGAGTTTTTTGAGATTCATGAAGGACTGTGGTGGCCTAGTGGTAAGATCTCGGTCCCGGAACCGCAGGGTTTCAGGTTCGTGACCAGATTCCACTGAATAACCATCGTGTTTGCCAGTTTGGTACGCGTTAAAAGGTGAGGGTAAGCATCCACCCACAGGTATGACATGATAGGGAGAGGGCAGTGCCAATTTAGGTGTCGTCTGACCACTGTTCATAATTACGAGGTCTATAACAAAATAGCCCTAGGGTTGCTTTAAAAAGAAACTTTAATATAACTAAACTAAACTTAAGATTCATGAATTCTTTCAACGAACGATGAATGATTTTCCATCGTATGATTAAAATTATTTGACAATATTCAGTAAATGAAATTTAAATTTGTGCAGAAATTGAAAATAAGCAGTCAATGAAAGAAACACATTCTCAAAATGCTATGTATCTTCTTAAAACTAAATAAATAGAATCGACGGGAGTTTGCTGAAGATTCTTCATTGAAAATTACATATTTCAAATAGTTTCGAACTTTGAAACGTCTTTGAAAGATTCAGAAATTTTCTATTAGTCATCTGAATATTAATGAAGCTTCTTATTATCAAGAAGGAATAGAAAATATTGCTAAAGTTATAAAATAATTTGAATTAGGTAGAACAAATTGCTTCTCAAAAATGATGTTTGCATATATGTCACGGAATAAAAATGAGAAAACTGAAGATAGCGAAAAATGATTTTTCAGTTAAAATTATTAATTTTCAGGGCTCTCCACTTCGTAGTTTCTTAATTATACGCAAGGACGTTCTTCAAAAATATTGTCTTAATTGATGCTTCATTATTAAAAGAAGGAATATTTTAAGAATTCTGGAATCTGCTTCAACAACCTTCATTTAAATTATGAATTTTCAATCAAATGTGCACTTTATAAACTGATGCCATTTCGGTTTTATTATATTTAATTAAAATGAATCAATCAATGATTAATTCTGATTTCTTTAATGAATTTTAATCTAAATCTTTTTCCTTCCTTATTTGTTTTGTGAAATAATTTTAATTTTTAAAATAATCGTATTGAATACATTTATTGGTAACTCAACAAAACTGTTATAAAAATTGGAAATCTAGTAATACATAACCATGATACATACATAAATATGATAACTAAACATAATCCATTACTTTGAATATTTAAAAAAAATTTAGGGTGCCAAATTTTCATAGCGATCTAAAATATAAAAAAAATAATTTTCAAACAAATATCATTTGGATTTGAAGAAATAAATTGCATAATAATATAATAAATTAAATATAAAAATGATTATATATTATATATATATATATATATATATATTAAATTCTTAATTTCAGTTGAAACATATTCTTTTCTCTGTCTTCATGAAGTAATTAGAGACATTTCGTAATTTTTCAAATGAAAAAGTGTGAATTCTGTGCCTTATCGAGATACATGTGGGAAAATTGGAGATGCTGGTAATGACATCTTCATTCATACCATGTTCCACCCTCTACGTTTCCCCGCTCTCAATCTTCTGTAGTCACTATCCGTGTTCTGTATGAATGTTATTAATGCATCTAATTTATGTTCGAATATCACTTATTTTTTTATGTTTAATTTGAGTGCAAGCACACTCTTTCCTCTTGTTTCGTAGAACAATTACAGACCTTAATTGTTCAAAGCAGAAGTGAAATTTCGATTTCTTTTATTGTGAGAAAAGTAGGAAGATTAAGGATGTACACCCAAACTGGTTGATTCAGGCTATGGTCACCGCTCTTTCATTTTCTCTCTCACGATCTGTTCTACTCGATGGCCAAGCTCTCTGTGAGGATAATTAAAAGTGGTACCCGAAATGTTCATTTAGTTTTTCTTGAATGTCAGCAATTACCTACAGTTAGCCTACAAATACTATTGGTAATTTATAATCTAAGAGAAATTAAATTGCCTTCATGTAAAAGTACCAACTTAGCGTTGTATTGGGACTGATGGCCCTTTATAAGCCCTCTGACAGTAATATGTCAACGATTTAAGTTGATAGAGCTTTTCTTGTTTTTTCATTAGAGTCAACTAGGGTCAAGATTACGACTTAGCTACTTTGTACGTCCCATTCGCTTGCACAACCCCTTTTTACAGGGTGGAACATTCACACACATCTCTAAGATAGAATACAGAAGAACGACGATTTCCGAACCCAGAGATGATCAGATCACGGGAAGACGAGTTGCCCCTATACCAGGATACTGGCTCCGACTTAGTTATACACAAAAGCTTCATCTTTTAGGAAAAATGTAAGTATTATTTTAAAAAGCGTATCCCCATCCGTATCTCACTTGAGGGAAAGAGAAAGGAATTACTATAAGAAGTGTTGAAAATATTACGAAATATACTCCTATTAGCTCAATCTTTCAAAACAAATGCCGCCTCAATATCAGATACGAAAAGATTGAAAACAAATTATTTAATCATATTTAAATCATTTTTTAACATTTAGCATACAAACGATTTGAAAATTATAAAAATTGATAAAGACATATTTCTATAGGATCGAATAAAACCGGGGGACTAGAAATATTTAGGGAAGATGAATGTGAAGAAAGTAGAGCATGGAGATAAAACATTATTGGAAGTCAGGAAGCAGGGAAACAGACGAACTAAAGCATCATTGTAGTTTGGAGATCGTTGGGAATTATATGGAGTCATCAAAAGTCTGTCATCAGGCATCGATGATAATTCTTGAATTTTTCAAGTCTCTCAAGGAAAGCATAGATGTGCATATGGGTTTCGATATGGAAAAATCTACGAAGGTTGAATTGTTCATAACTTTATAATTAATGGCTATATCAAATTGCTGCTGCATTAAACAGATAAGTATAGTTTTTATCTTCGTTGCATTTTGAATCTTTAGGACAAGACATAAATGAATTGGTAATCGATCTAAATAAAGCCCAAAATTTCTGGAATTAGAAAACTAGTAAGAATCAAGAAGGAAAAAATTAATCAAGGGTTTTCGTATTGATTGTTTTTTTTTTCTTTTGAAAAAAATGAAACTAGTTTTGAACCGTTCTTTGAGATGGTAAAATGTAACTTGCTTTAAATGCTATAAATGTATACGAAAACAATTTAGTTCTATTAATAAAGATATGTATATAAGTACCTTATCAGTGTTGCATATAAGGATCAAGGAGAAAAAATGTTGGAGTGTCAAAATTTAAAAAAAAAGAGAATATTCGAAAGCTGTTCGGAATATTCTAAAAGATTAAGACGAGGGAATAATTACGTTTCTGTTCAAACACAGCTATCTCCAAAATTATAGTCACTCCAAAATAAAAATGGAGTGACTATAATTCGTGATTTGTAGGTAAATCCAGAAATATAGATTATATTTCGGCTGCACATCTACAAATTAGAGCAAAGAAGTGATTTTGAATGTGAATTGTCTCAAGTAATTAGTCCAGGTTTTTTATATTAAAAGAGGGAGGGAAGTAAAGAATGAAACATTTAAAAATATACTTGAAAGAATACAAATGCTTTAAGGAAATATTTAGTTAATAAATAAAGAAGTATACAGAAAATAAAAAATTGTGTGTGTCAAGGACACATTTTATTGAACAAATTGACGTATGTTGACAAATTAAGGTTTTTATAAAAGAAACGATAGGGGTGCTATTTTAATATTTGTTGTATATTATATATTATATTATATATATATATATATACATATATATATATATTTGTTTCTGGTAACGCTGTTACGTTTTCCATTTAAGGTTTAGTGTTTTTAAAGGATATGAAGAAATATGAACACAAAGGCAATTCATCTATAAATAATGATATATCTTCACTTGTTTAGCAGAAATTTTCATATCATATATAGTATTTAAGTGAGAAGTGATGCATTTTGGTAACTTTGGAATAATAAAAAATATGAAAAGCCCATCGTAGAGAATTTGGATTTTGGAATATAAAAGATAACTTGTGTAAAATACCAAGTGAAGATGTTGATATATCCAAAGTTAGAATCATAGAACGATAGTCAAAATGGTAATGCTGTCGATAGTTAGAATACTGCCTTGCCATTCTTCAAACTAACAAGCCCACTCACATTGAAATTTACTGACTCAAAGGATTAATAACTTTATAAACGTCTCTGGGGCATATCGATTGTTTATGTCAATCCATAAAAAATTTCTACAATAACTTTTTGCAATCAAAGTAAGACTTTGTGACCACTCTGTATAGTGTAGAAATATTTGAAACTCTTCTACATTGCAGTAATAAAAAAAATTTAAAAAGGGCGATGGCAAATTTCAAGTTATCATGTGAGAGCATTATCATTTTTAATTCATTTTGCCTTAATTATTTCAAGTCATTAACCAATTATACGGGCAAACAAATTTTTGAGGCATGGTCGATTTTGATATGGAAAAAAAAACATGTTTTTCTAAATATCGTCTCATGCTTAATCTGATACTCTCGCGGTTGTTTCACACCAGTTTAAACTAGTTAAGGACTTAAGATAATTCAGAAGAATCAAGAGAATAAATAATCTGGGAATCAAGTTGTAACTTCAGTTGGAGATAAATCATCAATTGTGGCAACCTTTTGCATTATTTTCTAATAATCCTAAAATTTAAAAAATGGATGCTCACAAGCAATACATCGCCCATTTGTTGTCTATGCCTTTTGAGGTTTTAAAAACCTTAAACTAAAAGAGCATCATGCTCTCACATGATAATTATAATTAAAGATATATATGCATTATAGTGATAAATAAATGTTTCATATATATAATAAGGGATATATTTATAAATATATTTAAAAAAATTGATGAAAAATCAAAAATTGAAATTTTAATATGGGCTTGAAATAGAGTAAATATAAATATAACCAAAAATAATTAATGCATCTTAAAATCGCATTAAATATTATATACAGTTTATCACTCGTGATTAAATTTTTTTTTTCCAGAATTTAAAAAAAATTACCTTTATGATTATCTAAAAGCCTTTCATAAAGAAGAAAATATATTTTACTACATTAACCTTTTAAAAAAATATCATGTTGATTCTTATTATAGAATCGTCAAATGCACATTATGAAAAATTTTTACAGAAACGTTTCTACTAAAGAAAAATTCTACATTCGGAATACCTTGAAACGAAAGAGATGAACTGTTGGAAAAATGTTTTTATCATCTCTTTGTGAAAGTTATCAAAAAACACCGAGAGACTTCGATTTATATTGCTAAAATATTAAAACTATATCTCCTTTCAAAATATTTTTCAAATAAAAAAACTAGTTCAAAGAACTAAATGAATAATTTTTTTTTCAAATATTGATTTTGTGATTTGGTTAGCTTTTTATATCAGTAAAGTGCAATATATAAAGTCAAAAAAATATTGCTTCAAATAAAATGCTTTGTCTTAGAGAATCGTATAAAAAAACTGAACTAGACGTTTTATAAGCAGTAAATAAAAAATAAACTGCTAAATATTTAAGCGATGTATTAATTCATGTTTTTAAACATTATAATAAGTATATACTCAAAACTGTTTAGAATGTGAACATTTTGATATTTAGACGACAAATTAAAATTTACTCTATTTCTCTGGCAAAGATTATAAAAAATTATATATTCTCAGTCATTGTAAGTGGCATAAAAATCTTATCAATATCAAGATATGGTAACTAAAAATTGCATTTTAAACAATGTTAAGGGAAATCGTAGTTTCTTACATTAATATATTTAGTATCATATGTATATATATATGCAGTTCAGAAAACTAATCGCCAGCGTCCTCAAAAAGAGGTAGAAAGTCTTGCCCGCTGTCTGAATGTGCCGGGGTCGAGTCCAGACTCGGGTATGGTTGTTCGTTTGTGTGCCCCCTCTCAGTTAAAAGGGGTTGTGCAAGTGATTGTGATATAGCTAAGTCATTCTCTTGGACCTAGTTGGTGCTACTGAAAAAACAAGGCTCACTCAGCTGAAATCATTGACAGATAACTATAGGTAGGCTTATAAAGCGCCATAAGTTCATAATACAGAGAATAAATTTCCTTCTAGATATTTGACAGACAAGGATGATTTATATTTTTCACATATCAGTTTATTTTTATAATATGTATATGTTTAAATATTTAGGAATGAAGGAATTAACTAAAATGGATTGCAATTACTTTAAACAATGCTCCAGTGAAATCGTACTTTCTGACAATAATGTAATTTCTTATTAACACATGTGCAGTTTAGAGAATTAACTTTATTTTAAATATTTGAAGTTCAAGAAGGATTTATTTATTTTCCAGATCTGTTTATGTCTGCGATGATTTGAAAAAGCTTCAATATTTCAGAATGAAGGAATTAAATAAAATGAATTACAATAATGCATTATTAAGCAGAGATTTAATGCGATAAAAATGCTCACTTTCCGAAATACCATTTCATTGTGTTCAGAAGTCTGCACTTACATTATGCCTTTCTTTAAAGTAATAAATTATATCATAAACATTTAACTCTCCATGCAGAATTAAGCTTTTTGTTCAAAGCACTTGTGTGAGAATAATTATATTCCTTTGTCTAGTAACCTAATTTTAACTAGAATGCATTAATTGAAATCATGTTTCTGTTTTATGGAGAATTATCATTGTTTGGGAAGAACTAAATTGTTCTAAACTTAAAAATGTTATTTTCGCTTATTTAAATGACTTTTTCTTTTCTATTTAAAGCAAAGTTTTCAAACGAAAGGCAAAAGTGAGCAATTTTTATTCTTATACATGTTGTGGAAAGTTAGAATAAAAATTTGTAATCATGTTCCAATTTTTATATTATATTTTTTCCTATTTGTTATTTTATTTCATATATTTTCTAAGTACATACGGAAAATCCGTAATTTTTTATACATTTTTGTATGATATTTGTCTTAGATTAATTTTACATGTGTGTTAATGCAATGCCGTATGGAATTAAAATACAAAATGTAACCAATCTAAAAAGAACAATACTTAGAATTTTTGCTTTATTCGTACATTAAGGGCCTAGTTTTAAATTTCAATAATATTAAAATTCAGTAATAATTATACAAAAAATTAGCCTTTTTTGTTGAACTAATAGCTAGATTCTACCTTCAATGAGAGCTGAAAACATTATGTATATTAATAATTTAGTATTTAAGCTCTAAAATATATTAAATAGTACATTTCAAGTGTTAACATACATGAAAAGAATTGGAAAATTTTAGTGCAAAAATAGAAAGTAAAAAAATGTATTATAAATATTATTTTTACAAAAATTGAAGAAAAATGAAAAGTTATAAAAAGAAATTTTAATATAAATTTACAGGCATAAAAACAGAAATACTTTTTTTACGTTATCAAAAAATTATTTTTATATTGATGTATAAAATCTCCTTAATTAAACACTTTTACTTTTAAATATTAAGTTATTTTGATCCTATTTTATTTAAAATTTCAGTTTATTGAATCATTTCTATCCAACGTACAATAGCTGTTTTCAAAGAACTGGAAAATTATGTCATGGTATTGCCCTTACCTCCAATAGCTTCACAAATCAACACGAGTGGTTCTCCCTCATTATATGGTCCTATTAGACTTTGAAGGACTTCCTTGTTTCGATCTGTTATTACAGGTTTACCAGGTGGCACTAAAAATAAATAAAAGGTTAGGTTATTAGCTTTATGTATATAATCTGCTTTTTAGCATGAAATTTTCATTGACAAGTTCATTAATCTTATCCAGCTCAAATTATTCTTTGCTTATCAATAATATATTTATAAAAACAAGTTAGAAATACTTCCTTTCCATTTTTTTCATTTTATCTTCATTAATTCACAAAAATTTATTCTTATCAAACAATTAATTAATTCCGGTGAATAAATAAAATGATTTATTTTATATTTCAGATCGTGTTACCATTTCAGAACATGCAAGTGCAAGATAAGTGC
>JAPMOQ010041261.1:305347-339258 GCA_026543055.1 Argiope trifasciata
TATTCCATACGTAAAATCTACCTTTGCTAATATTTATATTGCCTCTAAGTAGTAAAAAAAACCACGACATTCTGTTGCATCCAATTACATTTTATTGAATGTTGCTCATTAACAAACAAAATACGAAATGTGAGAATTGTTAAAAAAATTTCTAAGACGTTGTGTGTGTGTGTGCATTATATATATATATATATGACATAACTATGGAATGACATAACAGTTATGCAAATTATAGAGGAAAGGCCATGATAATACCATTATTGAGAAAGTTTACAGCTTTTACAAAAAAAAAATGCAAAAATGTTTTTTTTCTCATCTATAATATCAGAAGGTATGCAATTTTTGATGACTCTTTGTGCATGACTAATTTCCTTTAAATGCACACAACATATAGCAAAAAAAAAAAATCTCTTTTTTAAAAAAAATGCCCTTTTTTTTTTATTGAACATGCATTTCAAAACCTGCAGCTTGTCATTGTACAGAAAGTATAGAAAATTAAATATTTGAACAATTCAGATACTGCATGCCAGAATGACTTTCATATATTGCCAAACATATATTGGCTAGCCAGAATTTTATAGAATGCTGATTTTCATACATTGATATTAACTTAGATATATAAAATACTCTTTTACTAAATATGTTGAGTAGAATTATCTTTTATTATTATTATTTTTCTACTTTAAAAAACATGTTGATCAATTTGTGAATATTTTAAAGCTTATAAAGATTAGCAGTCAGAATGATTAGGAGTACTTCCATTCATCAAGGACGCTGAAACAAAAAGATAGAAAAAAAAGCTCGTAAAATTCAGAACTTATATGATTACTGAAGGAAATTATATCTCAATACAGCCGATAAATCATTTGTTTTCGGCTCATTATTTTCACATAATGATGGTGAGTATCATTAAACAAATAAAACTACTGCTCTTAAAACCTTAGAAGCCAAAAATTCATACTATTGTGAGAGCAAAATATTTTAGTTAAATTCTTAGATATTACATAATAACTAATTTTGGGAAAGCGGATAAATTAAATTAACTTAATACATAAAAATATCAAACATTTTGTTATGGTGGAATACAAGAAGAAAATTTCAATGTAACAATTCCTTTCATACCAACAAAATAAATGACAAACATTACAAGACACACGAATTTTTTTTTACTTTTTGATAGAAATGTAAAAAATAACCTAAATCATAACATTCTGTTTATAGCAATTTAGAATTCGGTTAAATGCTAAACTTTCCGTAGAATTTCAATCTCCGATCTCTTTCGTTAAATTGAACAAAGTTGTAAAACATTTCTGTTTTTAAAACCACCGAGAAAACGTTATATATTTTCCATTGATGTTTTATTTTTTTACAAAGCGAACTATTTCATTTTTGCATAAAATATAAATCTTATCAATAATATATTAAGTATATAAAATAAATTTAATGCATGTCCTTTATACATTTATAAATGCGCTAAAACCATGAATGATTTATTTTCATTATTATCTACCTTTCAATCTTTGACTTTTAATTCATTATTATACATATTATAGAATCGTAAAATCCATCTTTGCTTATTTTCCCTGGCAGAAGGTGACATTCATAAGGAATGCAAATTCATTTAAATTATTTGATTAACTAGCAATTTAAGCTCTAGAAATACTTCAATGAAATATTTTTTATCAATAATGCACAGTATACTAATATCCAAATCTTTGTACCTCAAGAAATAAATGAAAATTTGATTGCCAAGCTGTGTCGTTATCAAGTATGGGAAACATAAATTGTAATAAAATTGTGAAAGAGCTCTTAATTTCTTTTGTCTTTTAGTTTCTCCGTATAACAAATATTGTTGCTCCTTAAATAAATATTTCAAATAATAAATTAATTTTTTATTGAAAAAATAATGTGAATATTAGAAATATCGTGTTAAATTTTATTAACATCTATCGTTGACTGTTTAAATGTTCTTCAGAAGCTAATACAAAAAAATAAATTCAGGAATCTAAAAATGCAATAATCTTAATTTACAAAGGATATTCATTTGGAATTTAAAATTATTATGAGTCTCAATTAAGTTTTTCCCCCTCCATCCACAGAAATCCACAGGAATAAAATAAAAAAAATTGCAAAATATGTATATAAAAAAATGTAACTGCGAAAATAAACAAAAAATATTAAAATCTAACTTTTAATATTTTCTTTTCACATAAATATGGATGATTAAATAAAAAGCCGTAGCAACGTTTAAAATAAAATTGCAAATTATTCAGAAATATGTTTCTTGAATGATGCACTCAATCCTGAAATATTGTAATACACATTTGATAATCCTATTACGAATTTTTATTCTGTAATTTATGGAAATTAATGAGTTCAAAATAAATTTTGTTTTCTTTACGGTCATTCTAGCAGTCATTTCTTTTTTCATCATCAAGATTAATAAGAATTAATTGGAGAAAAGATCAAAATCCTTTTCCAAAAAGATACAACAATAACCAAATAACCGAAAGCCAATAAATTATTTTTCCATGGAAATATCTAGTTTTTATTGAATAACTAAACTGTTTTAACATTTACTGGCTTTCGACTTTGGGCAGGTATAGATGATCACGCTAGAGTCTTTAAACTTCTTAAAAATAAAGGAAATAAAAAATATATATTTGAAGCTTCTGCATTAATTAGAACGTAAGTGCTTGTTATGTCACCAATATAATGACAAAAGAAGCTTAAACAAAAGCCATGAGAATAAAATTCCGGGACTTAGGAGGATTACTTTTTTTTGCGAACTTTTTTTTTTAATACGTAAATTCAAAAGTAGAATAATGTGCTTTTCAACGCTTTCTTACAAAAGATTCATTCTTTTCCTTTCAGTCGGGTTTTCATTAGTTAAACCAACATTTTTCGTTTTAATGATCATTTATTATTTCTTTCGAAAACTTTGATTTTTCCTCTGTTACTTTTTCTTTTAAATTATTTATGCAATTATGTCTCTTGAGAATGCAGCACTTAACTATCACTAAAGGAAGTCGGATTTAAATTCATTCGAACGTATAAAGAGTTTAGGAGACAGTGTGAAATTCTTCTTTTTTTTTTTACTTTACTGTTATATTTAAAAAAGAAAGAAATTTTAATGCAAAAGTTTTTTCTAAAATAATTAATTCACCAGTGGTAATGTTCTGGCACATTTAACAGAAAAAATGAATTTTCGGCTATTTATCATAATGAATAACGAGTAAAAAAACTAAGAATAATGCAGTATTTTAAACATAAGGTTCTAATTTTAGTACCAGTAAAAGAGCGTTTAGTTAATAATTTTCGGTACATTTGTTTTTAGACAATTTTTTTTCGAACTACTAGCATATTATATTTATAAAATCTGCGTTAGTAAATGCTTTCCGTTATGAAATCTTTTTCATAATTCAGAAATAATCACGTAAACTTACCAGAGTCATAATGAAGTAAATTTAACCAAAAAAAACGATTTTATGATATTTATCATAACGAATTATGAGCAAATAAGAAGTGAAGAGCACTTCAAACATAAAATTAAAATTTTAATATGCTAGTAAATGTATATTTCACGAATATCTTTCGTCACAATATTTATACATAGTTCATTCTTTTCTTTCAAACCGACCAACGAATTATATTTATCAAATATATTTTAGCAAGGGTTTTTTCTTCTGAAATCTTGCCAAAAAAAATTAATTTTACAATTTAGACTTATAAATAGAATGATCCTTTTAAGCAATGAAATATTAAATTTTAGATGTATAAAAAAGTAGAATACATATTGAATAATATTTGCATAGAGTTTTCAATAAATAATGAGCATAAATTGGTTGAAAATAATTTCCAGAAAGAATATCCACCAAATTTTGAATGTATTTTACAGGACGTTTACCGTTATATGCAATGCATTTGTTCTACTCTTTATTGAAACAAATGTTTTAAATCATTTTCATGGACCTTTAACATTAGTCTTCATATTTTTACCATGCTTCTGATGAAGACAGCCACTTATACCAAAGGTGTTTCATCAAATTCGTGAAAAGATAAAATGTAGTGCTGAAATAAGTCTATAAGGAGGTTCAAGAACAGTGTGTCTCAAGTTTTTGAAAGATGTTTATTTCAGAATCCGACACGCATAAACAATGCATTTTTATCTGTGAGCAATGTGTGGTCGATACTCAATGAAAGATTCAGTTTTCTTTTAAGTCACTTGATGTGATTCAAAGATTTTTCTTCAAAGGAGCTGTGTTAATGTTTATTTCCATTATAGTAATCACTGGAGAACAGGCTAACCATTTTATGAAATCTATCTTTAAGCAGAAGTCTTTAACCGTTCTTTTTTAAGCATTTTATTCAATTGACGTTTCCGTTCAAATGCTAAGCATTTTTTATAATTTTTTATAGCTTCATCTTTGATATAACCATTTTTAAGACAGAAACCGAATTCTAATTTGTTTATCTTGTGTCACATTCATTTTTTAATAGACGTAAGTGAAAATGCGTATTTGGTTGGCAGCCAAAAGCCCAGAAGAGAAGCCATACCATTGAAACTTGTGACATCGGTTCTTTACTTACAGCATTACAAATGAAATCTTAATTCCATTTTTCAATTTGTTATCTCTTTTTTTTAAAATTATTATCATTCTTTATTATATAGCGCTCATATTTCAGAATATATAAAGTAACAACTTTTTTATCAAGTTTGTAATAACTCTTTCATCAACTAAATTTCTAATGTTTGCTTTGGAAACATTTTTTTAAAAATTAGGGGACATTTATAAAATTTAATAGAAAACAATGTTTGTAATTTTATAAAAAACCGATACCCAAATATTTTAAATGATGAAATTAGTAAATTGTTAAAAATGAAACTAATTAATTTGGAAGTCAACTTATTATGCAAGATATTTCAAATAATACCATAAGTTTGTAAAATAATTTAAAAACTTTTAAATTTATGATTTCACAATATATATGTATTCAAACACTAAAAATTGTTTCAAATTTTTTATTCAACGTTACAATGATGATACTTGTTTGTCATTATGACGTTTTCATAGAGCTAAAAAAGGAGTAATATTAAAATGTAGAGATACTTTTTTATTCAATGGGAATTAATAAACTTTTCTACTCTAGAATATTTTCAAGTACTGAAATTCTGACAAAATACAAAATTCTGATACAAAATTCTGAGAGCAAGCGTTTACGTGGCGTATTCCTTATTTCTTAAATACATTATCATATTTTTTATATTATATTTATTGTACTTATTTACTTATGCTTATTATATTTATTCATTTGAAGAAAAAAAATAAGCATTTAAAGAATTTAATGTATTAATATTCAAATCATTCTAGACATAAAATATGTGCAAAAGGTATATAATAGCTTCAAAAAATTCGTGGGACATTTATTTTTTGAATATCTACATTATTTCATATCTACAAGACAGTAGTGGCATTTTCAAATCTTGATAAGTTTCAAATAAGTTTCATATAACTTATGTTTCTTGATCAGTTTCAGAATTCAAAATAACGCCAAAGTATTTAGAGCAGAAGTTTCAAGAAAAGTATTTTATCTCTGCACATAATTATTGTTCGAGGTTTTCTCACTAATGACTTAGATGCATCTCTAATCTGATCTCACGCCATGGAATATCTGGCAACGGCGTTCCTTTAAAAACAAGTTTATCGTGAAAATTGTACATTCTTTTTTAAAATCTTTAAATCTTTTTTTTTTCGTCTAAATTTTGGTGAATTTTTGTTTGTTTGTTTGATGAATGACGAGCCCTTATCTGAAATACTTATATATCAGGTTCTGCCTTTACTTAGACAAAAATAATGCTCACCATAGCCTTCTGAGCTGGTGATCTAAACAAGTATATGCATAATATACATAGCAGAGAGTTCAAATAAAAAGAATATCAGTATAGAAGATTAAATAAAATCTTTATGAATCCGGAATGCTAACAAAATAAATGAAACAATTTTAGGAAATAATAAATAAAAATAATTGAAGTAATTTGGTCTTTGAAATTCCGTGGAATATCTGGCAACGAATTTCCTTTTAAAAACTGATTTATCGTGAAAATTTTTAAACATTCTTTTTTAAATCTTTAAATCATTTTTTCTTCCAAATGTTGGTGGAATAATATAAATTCTAATAAAATTTCAAAAAATAATCCCAGTAATTATTCAAAAAAATGTCGAACAGTTTTCATTTGAATGGAAGCAATTATTTTTCCACCTCCTCTCCTTGCATAGATAAAAAAAAATGCATTCTTCAGAATTCTATTCTATTCTATTTCCTTTGAATTACGAAGAATTTTTCAAAGAAAAAGAAACCAAATGCAAAAAAGCAATAACAGTTAAGTTGTAATTAACAAAACAGGCACAGCACGACTGGAAATGACATCTAAAACTGTGCATGCCACTTTCAGAGTTTTAATTAGATAAAATAGGAGGGAATTATTTTTTCGATAACGTTTAGTTTAACATTTTTCAGAACAGAAAAAAGACCTTTTATGTATTTACTTATTCATTTTCGGGTTTTTTTTTCCAATTCACATAACCTGTCACTTACATATAATGATTAAATGTATTTAACACGGTTTTCACATTAAAAGAAGATTTTACTAATAAAATGCTCGATTTTTTTTTCTCCCAAATGAATTATCATTAAAGATCTACATGGTTATTTTTCTCTTTTAAGATAAATCAGTTTTTCAATAATGAGAACATGTTTTGTGGCATACTTTTAGTACTTTTGATAGATATATATTAGCGGAATCCTTTAATTACTAAGCGAATTTATTGCTGAAATAATTTTCATTTATGAAAACACATTGACAAGTTTTACTTCGTATTAAGTTCAAATGATAGTTTAGTAAATTTGTATCTACAAGAGGAAATAGTCTAATAACGTAACATTAATACACATTTTTATATTATTATTCTACATTTTGTCCATATAAGTTGATTCTAACGAATAAAACGTTAATTAAATAAACGCTTTCCTGATATTTATATTAGTGGAATTCTTTAACTACTAACCAAATTTTATTACTGAAATAATTTTTATTTACGAAACTACGTTGATAAGCTTTACTTTGTCTTAAGTTCAAATTATAGTCAAGTATATTTGAATCCTAAGCAGGAAATTGGCACTGAAAAAAATAATAAAAAGAAATACACATTTTTTATGTTCTCATTATTTAGATTGTCCATAAATGTGGATTCTAGTTAATAAAAGGTAACTAAGAGAACGTTTCCCTGACATTTCTAAAAAGAATAATGCGTTTCTCGTTTTTATTTTCATATTTCAACTAGCTAGTACCCGGTGCGTTGCTAACATAGAAGAAATAATTTTGGAAATGCCGTTTGAAATTTAAAATAACTGTCTTGTTTAATTTGGAATGACTGACAGAATAATATTTATTTTCGTATCGAAAATTAATATATTCATTGAAATTGAGTGATATATAATTGAAAAGAGTAAATAATATTAATTCTGTTTTTTAACATTATAATTCAAGATTTTAGGGTTGGCAGTATTTTTTTTTTGTTTCCCCATCTTTGATGGAAAAAATAAGTGCAAGTAATGAGTATTCAGAGTTTTATTGCAGTTGGATGAGCGGTACTGCAGCGCATAAGAGACATATAAACAAGCATTCATTTTTATCTATATAGATGAAATTTATAAAGAAATGTTCACATTTTTAACTACTATAGTTCTGTCTACTGATTTCACGATTTTTTTTTGATTTTTATTAGTTTTTTGTATTTTGTATTTTAAACTATATCGAAAACTTAACTCAATATCTCCAGAACGCTCGTTTTTAACATGAATTAAATTTCTATCACGCTCTTGATGCTTATCAAAAATTGAGTCTTGTGCCAAAATCTATCCTAAATCCCAAAATCTGCCCTATCCTAAAAACATCCAGGAAAAGGTACGTTTAAAAATTGATAGTATCAATTATAGTAAGTAACAATGGTAATAAATCTAGGCAGCTTGTATAAAAAAATCAATAATTTTATTACATGACTCTAGAATATAATTTCTTCTCCATTAACTCTTTATTAATTTTTTAAGACTAATAAAAATTTGAAACAAACTTCAGAGCATAAAACGGGCATATATATTCTACACCAAATTTGACAGTGAATTGTATTTGTTCTTAAAATACACCAACCTTGATTCTTATTATATTCCTACAAGAAACATCTTGTCACATAAATAAACTATTTTTCGAATGTCATTTAGAGACAGATTAAAAATATATAGACTATTCATTATTTCGATTACAATTAAGTGATAGAGATACTACTTAGCAAAATATTTATCTACTTTCCATTCACTGAATTCTCAGTTCGAAGCTTATTAATAATTTTCTAATAATTTTTTAAGCCGAAAAAGCTTACTAATAATTTTCTTTCATTTTCTAGTTTTTTTAAATATTTCAACATTCATTTTTTGAAAGCTGAATGTAAAATATTCACATTAAAAAGCAGTAAAATACATTTGTAAACATAAAGTTTTATAAATACTTAAAAGCATTTGAAATCACCAAAAAATTAATTAACGTACTAACATAGTCATTTAAAATAATTTCAAGCATGTAGTTCTAAAATTGTAATAATTCGATGAGAGCAAAAGCAAAAAAAAAATTTGTATTTCTTATCCTTAAATTGCCATAAGAAAAAAAAAAGATTAAAAATACCAGCATCTCAGTCTAACGAGTTCCGACATCCTTTGTCAAACAAATTATAGCAAGAAATTTTATATCTTATTGAAAATTCCATAATTCCTTTTAGCATTTTTCTGCTAAAATGCTGTTCAGACTTACAATTTTTTTTTTACTCGGCATTATCCTTGAAGCTTAATTATTGGGTTTTATTTCCTACTTCTCATAAGAAATAAAACGTTTTGATTTCAGAGAAATTAAAATTCGGTTTATATATATTGGGATTGGATAGTATCATATCATATTCCAATTTCTATTAAACTATTAATATTTTATATCATTAGAATATTCATTCAAATAATTCGGCCAATATTTGGTCCTTGATCACCAAATTAATTAGAACTAACAAGCAACTTTTAGACTAAGCATAAATGCAAAACAAAATACTCCATTTTTTTATAACTTGCAATTTTTAAGTAATGATGATCAAAATATAGAATAATTGACATTATTAAATAAACAAGGAGAAATTATTCCCATTATCTAGATAATATGAGTTTCTCACGAATGTTAAGTATTGAAAAGTGGAAAGTAATATTGAAATCAAATGACCGTTATTCGTCAAGCTATATTCCTTTTTATACGCTATAATTCTTTTCGTTGGTGTGAAGATAACTCGACTCAACAACATTAATAAATCACCAAAGAAGCTAGAAGTATCCACTGAATCAGAAGTTTCATATGTCATATTTTAATCTTTATATGGCTCTTAAGTTCTTTTCCAGATGGATATGCATTATTTCAATCAAAAATATTCTCAAAAAATTGTGTAAGTATACGGAATAATGACAGCATAATAGAGCAAATGACAATTATAAGCCAATTACTTTTTTAATTGAAATGCAAACAGTGAGAAAAATTTGCTTTATTTTAAAATTTGTAGATATCTTTGACATAAAAATGCATGCTAATGCATCCTTGTAATAAAAAATATTAAACACTATTTCTATTATCAATTGAAGGTAAAATTATCATTCATTTATTTGAGGCATTTCTATTTCAAATGAGTAATAACCCTTTAAAAAAGGAGAGAAAATGTTAAAACTGAGGATCAGTTTGAAAATAAACTTTTTCTATTACCAAGATAACTAATACATGACAAAGGCAAGCAAGATTGACAGTTATTAAAAAATTAACATTTTGTGCATCTTGAGATTGTTAAGTGACCTTCTCCAAGTAAAAAGGTTCTTAACATATATTTGTTTCGCAGATATTTTTTCTTTTTCTTTTGCAGATACTAAGTATTGCCTTGCATTATTATTATTATCATCACTATTACATACGCATAAATTTTCTATATAAATATATTAGAATAATCATCGTTTCGAGAAGAGATACAATATACATTTCTCAAGATTTTATTTTCCGCCAGTACATAAATTTAAATAGCATAATAAAGCCTGCAAATAGTATAGTTGTATAATAAAGAAATACAGTACTAAATTTGAATTGAGATTTTAGAATTTTCATGAAAATGATGACATTTGGCATATTATCATATCTCATATAGTTTTTTTTATTGTATGCTTAAGTAATTCGAAATAATTGTAACAAAATCATTAGTGTGGCAACCAATAAAACTAATGAAAAAAAATCAAAAGTTATAAAGTAATTTTTATTGAAACGAAAATGGAAAGCCATGTTGCATTAATATTTTTAAAAAACAATATGGAAACTGATGGAAGAGTTTAGATGAGAATTTAACACATTTGAGGAAGAAACTTGTCCAAGTCACATGAGGATGCAAGTGTTTGAGATTACTTTGGGAAACCGAACAATCAAATGTGATTGCCTCGGGACGTGTTTTACAGTGAGGTGAGCAACTTACTAAACAATCGCTCCTACTAAGACTTATTTCACATTGCAGCTTTGTTGGCATAATATTCATCTCCCCTAAGGTTCACACAATTAAGCTAAGATGAGCAGACTAGATAAATTAAAGAAGATAGCTCCTCTTTGATGCAACTCGAAGGGGAAGTAAATAAGAGATATTCCAATTAAAACAGTGGAATTATTAATATCTCTATCTTCCTTCTAAATCTGATATCTCTTTCCCTAGTTTTCTTCTACAACAGAAAATTCATAAACATCGACATATCTTTTTTTGTGTATGCTAAAGCTTTAAATCCGTAAACATTTTTTTCAATTTTCTTTTTTAAATAAATTGTGTTGCTGTTTCTAATGGCACTTGCCATTTACAAACCCTTTGATTAAAGAGCCATTGCAATTTAATCCTAATAATATGAGTTTATTGTTTTTCCTGTAGTGCATCTAGGACTGAGAGTAAGAGTTAGCTACCCATGCGTCACAATCTTGCTTACGGGGCGGACTTCATTCATACATTTCACTCGCTCATCCACAGACCGTAATTTAGACCTGGATCAGAGAACCATAACCTCTGACCTATTGGTATTACTCTCGACTTGGAGGACTTTGTGGCCAAGCCAGATTTATATGTGCTCCAGCCACCATCACACACACACACACAAATGTCTTCGGTCGGCGGGGTTCGAACTCGCAACTCAAGGGATGCGAATCCAATTCCCTACCAATCAAGCTACCCCTGCTTAAATAAATTGTTTTAAATGGAAGGTAGATACGCTTATCAGTAAACGTACCTTACCATAAAAAATAATGCATGTCAAGTGTTGTACTCTCTTGATGATGTGGAAAGCAGCTATATTTTGATTATTACCGAATTGTACAATATACATGTATTAAATTGCATTATATAGATATATATGAAATTATATTAACAAGTGAAAAGTAACTTCACTCGTCTCTTGTGTGCGTACAGACTTAAAGGAATGCAAGAGTGTGTTTCAGTGTAATGTCCCGTTGAACGTCACGGAGGACCGCAGAGAATTGTCTATCGATGGTTGCGAATAAGCTTAAACTGCTTATTGTAAAATTTAGATTTTTGAAGAAAGGTTTTTTTTAATTTAATATTTGATTTTTACATCAAATAGCTGCTTTGAAAATTAGACAATAGCAACTTCCTTGCATAACGTCTTACTATGGTTGGGAGGTTCTTTCATACACCTCACAGGCGGAACATAGGGTAAAGAACAACCATGTCAGAACTCGAACATAGGGAAGTGGCGTTATTCCCAAGTTTAGGACACCATTTCTTAATCTGTTATAGGAAACTGCAATCATATCTCGTTTATTATCTCTTTTTTTTCTGTATATTGTCTTATCTTTCTGTTAAGATATTCTGATTTGAGTTCATTTTTCTTCTGACAACAGCTTATTTTTAGCTTTGTTTGTTACTCCTTTTTAGTACATGCTATTCAAAAAAAAATTCCATGTTAATATGCTTTAAATTTTAAAGAAAGAAAGAAATTAAACCCATAAATTAGTAAAAAAAAAACTCTGCAAATTTTAAATTCTTCCTCCCCTTTTAGCTGTGTAGTATAAAAATGCAATATATTTTTTAATCATTGGCCTCTCATTGTTTTAAAATAAAATATTAATCAAACTAAGCTAAACTTCATTCCAAAATCTACAGAAAAAAATAGAAATATCAAATATTTCTAGAGTTTTCTATTGGATATCAAAGCTGCCTTTACTGAATAAAGACGACAAAAGAATTAATTATTTCTTATAATTAAATTTAAACTAATTAAGTATCCACGCATGAAAATATGTTTATTCGCACGCGCTTTGATCTTCTTAAACTAATAATACCACGCGCAAGTTTCTTTGAATTATCTGAGATTCCAAGTATTTTACAGAAGTACTATAAAAAAAAATACAGCAGTTATTAAAAAAATATTTCATTCTTCTCTAAGCGTAAGTCTTTTTTATGTTGATCAAAAACCTTTCCCTCAGCTGTTACAGTTGCGCTTGTATTTTTAACTGGCGCCTTTCTCAGGAGTCGCATAATTACTTTTTCAAAAAGGGATTTCTAATTAAATTTAGGATAATCTTATATTTTTTAGCGTTTTCAATAGCCTTACTCACTCGACCAGAGGATTTCAATTACTGCAGCATCCAGTTTTCAATGCCTTTCATTGCTTCGCGATAGGTAATTATTTTTATTAGTTGCGTAACATAAAAGATAATGAAATTTCTTATTATGAATACCACGATTGCTTATTTTACGAATATTCTTCAATCAATATTATTATTCTTAAAAGCTTTTCTCTAATGCATAGTTCAAATATTCAGGAGAATAACTTGTGGTAGAAGTCTTTATCGGAATATAAATATATAATAAGGGATAAATTCAAATATATTAAAAGCGCCAAATTTTTCAGATTATAATGGCTTATTTATTCTTGGTTTAAATATTTAAGGAAATAAACTTAAATAAAAATTATCGCTACTTTAAATGAAGAAAATGTTTTGCGTGGAATAGGCGTTTTGAAAAAGAGTGACATTTTAATGGCTTGTTGATAATGTTAAAAGGCGTCGTTTTGAAGTTTCGAATATTATCACTGTTGAAAATATTAGTATAATATCATGAAAAAATAATAAATTTAAATTTCTCTATTTGGTTTTAGCCTTTCCTATTGAAATTAAGGACTTTAAAGTTAAGTTACTGCGATAATTGCGTGATAAATTCTATACAGGGATTTAAAGCATGTTTTGAGTTAAAAGGAAGAAAAAAAAATGTATTGAATTCCATTTAATTTTTAAATAAGCTTATTTATTTTACAAAATTCCTGAGTTAATGTTGTATGCCATCATTTAGATCTTTTTAAATAATTATATTTGGGACGTTAACATGAAACAATCACGCAATGCATATGGCTGATAAAGGAGCAAAAATCAAAATGGCGATTTATAAAGTTATAGTTAAGTTAAATTATGAGCGCTTCTACTGAAAGTAAAGTTAGATACACATAATCAGTGAAAACAATGTCATCTCCAGGTAAAAAAAATCAAAAAATTAATCTTGACGTTTTGAACTTCAGGCTCTTATATTGAATCACCAATCCAATGATAAATTACGTTCATAAAGGCCATTAATCTCCTTATTTGGTCATTTTCATATGTTACTTTTGCGTTACGTATGCATTTGCGTTATTGTTATTTTGAAATATCCAGCTAATATATTTATATTCAAGCATCGAAATAGAGATCCAACCGTAAATCACACTGAAGTCTCCCACATCAATTTAAAATCGTATGATTTATATATAGATTACATCTACCATATTTACCATTATATTACCATATTTTATATCTACTAGATTACGAAACACAGTGGAAAAGTGTCAGGAATTCCAAAACCGTGACATTACCATCAGAGTCGGAACATAAATGTAGAATCTCGCATTTCATTCTGCTTATTGTTGGAAAATCATAGCTCACTAGCTAATATTGGGATTTTAGTTTAAGGATTCAATTAACATTAGATTTTTTTGCTATTATTCAAAGGACACGTTACTTCGGTTATTGATGAGGCTACTCTTTATGCACCATATTCAAATAAAAATCCGATGACTTCATCATTTTCATGTAAAGGACAATAAATAGGATCCTAGTTCTTCAACCTTAAAAATTCATGCATGAGCATTATAACCAGTTTTTAATAAAAACAATTTAGTTATGTAAATGACAAAGGGTTAAACATTTTAATTCTTTGTTCTTCATCATTCTCACTCCGATAGACATGAGACTTTGCCACTACCACAATTACCTGTACTATTGAGTGCGTTAATATATCCATTGTTTACGTTCTTCTATAAAAAGCATAAAAAGTAGCGTGAAACTTTGAACTGGAGATTTTAATAAATATTTTAATTCCAAACCTCCTTGGGCTTCAAAATTTTTTGGCATTGTATCTATCTGTCCATGAGCACAACTCAAACATTTTTCTCAGCTTGGCAGATTAAATATATATGGGAATTAAATTAAATATGTATATCCATCAAATTTTAAATGGAATTCATTCAAATGAAGTTTCTTTTCCAGCTGTTCGATACAATTAACTCGAAAGCGACAAACCAAAAAACGAAAAAGATAAAATTTAGTAAACGGACATCAAAATCTAAATTGATGCAGATATACCTAAAATATGGAATTTTATTAATTTTAGACAAATATCGATAAAGAAGTTGTCGTCTGCCGTTATTGTATTTATATTGATGCAAAAATACAGAATTCATAAATGCAATGGCTGAAATGATATTCGGTATTTGACATTGTGACGATTATCAGAATAAAATAAAATCAGTATGAGTGTTTACCGGACACTCATCCTGGCTTGTTGGTGTTAATCAAAAGTGTAATTATGGTTTATTGGATATTAGTAAATTAATTTCTGTACATAATCTCGCATCCATTTGACTTGCCAATGTAACATACCTTTCGAACAACAATTTATTTATTCTTTACAACAATAGCATATCTTCTAAAATGGGTACAAATCTAATAAATCAATCGATTTAAATCATTTCATCTACAACAACAACAACTTATTAGAAAGTTCAAATACAATATGAAATACAACATTAATCACAACGTCAATACAAATGGTTTCTGAACAGAACAATTTTCTTTATAATCGGATCCGTAGCTGCATGTAATTGTATAATGAGTAACGAATGATTGAAAACATTGCAATAATTTAATGCCAACTGCAGTATCTACTTATTTATAATTCATTTCTATTTATTATATATGCAAACAGATGATTAACGTTACTTGTCAGTACCATTTTAACTTCACAATATCCCATTCTTCTTTGTATTAAAATTAATTATCTTGCTATGCGAACCAAAATAGCTTTCAAGTACATTATCATGATAGATAATGATACTTGTGCGTGATTTTCTAAACAGGAAATTTGAATAGAGCATTTCGAATTCAAAAAGTATTATCATTCTTGGTAGATCAGATTTTTCGATTTATTTCAGAGAGTCTTACTAATCTAATTAATTCAAACATGATATTTTCTCTTTCTCTAGAGAAATCCTGATATTTTTTTGATCAAATGACACAATTTTATTTTTATTCAGATGACCGTTCATTGTAAATTGCTATTATTGGAAATACTAATAAATGAGCATGGATGTCAGAATAGTAGAAATAGCTGTCAGAACTCCTTCTAAAACAAATTTAAGTTGATTTTAAAAACAGAAATAAATTGGGAAGTTTTATCTTTTCTTACTGTGGTCTTAATCATAAGAAAATGTTAAAATATCGATTAAATTTAATTAATTAAAAATACACCTGAAAATATGAAAAACTTTATCGATTAGTTAATACTCAAAAATAATTTGCCCTTCAAATTTGGCAGTTTAGTTTAGTTATATTAACGTCCCGTTTTAAAGCAACACGAGGGCTATTTTGGGATGGACCTCGTAATTTTGAACCACGGTCAGATGACGAGGACAACACCTGAACTGGCACCCCCCTCTCCACACCACGCCACACCAGCGGAAGGACATTTGGCCTGACAGATTTAACGTGCAACAGACCCCCTCACACGGCGGTTCTTCGGTGGAATCGAGTCTCGAACCTGAAACCCTCCGGTTTCGAAGCCGAGACTTTACCACCGGGCCACCGCGGCCCTTTCAAATTTGGCAGATCTAGACTAAGAGATCTGCTGTAGAGAGTTATGAACATTTTTTCATCATGCCTGTGGCAAGATATGATTTATATGTGTAATTATTAATTTAAATATGTGATTTATGATAAACTAAAAGTTTTATCATATTAAAAAAACATCATTCTAGGCATGAATTACTGAAAAGTCTAAATTCCTTATCTTCCATTTCTTGTAATTGTGTCCATCTGTTAAAAACAAAAGAAAATAGTCTGCTATTATTGAGACTTAACAGACGATAGTTTAATGCCTTGAAATATTTCACACATCCAACCACGACATTTTATAAAGCCATCAGTATTTACCTTACTGGTACTACTGCTTATTACCGTGAATTCTAAATTAAGCTCTCTGCGTTTCGATTCATACTTAATTCAAAATTGACAATCGGGTTAAAATAGCCGAAAGGCACATGATTAGAAAACGCATTGTTGAAGGGTGTTAAAATTTCGACATTTCTGTGTCTCGAATGTTTCATTTAATAACTGAATGTTGACAACTGGGATGACATCACGTACTACGAATTCGTAAGGGTTAATGGATTAAATGAAAGCACTGGGAAAGTGTACCCCCAACTAATCTAAAGACGATTTCACAATGCACCGAAATTCGAGTTTGTGAGAAAATCGCATTCTATCCCTTACGCTAATCTGATGCATTCGTGGAAGAGAAGAGAGAAGAGGGAAAACTTCATTTGATGCTGCATGGGCTCCAGACAGAAATTATGCGTTCGGGACGTCGATAATTCCGATACGTTTGAAGGAATTTAGTGAATGCTAGATAATGAATTTCAGGTAAGTATGAACCGGAATGATAGATGGCAAAAGCTTTCAATAGACTCCCGGATGAATTTTAAATTTTGGCTTTCGTCATCAGGACAGAAAAGTTTTGAGTTTAAAATGCATAGAATTCGTTAAAGCAACAGAGTTAACAGATTTTCCCAAAACAGATTGACTGCAAAATTAGAGAGAAATTCCTGGCTTGATTTAACTTATTTTATTAAGTGTCTCACTTTGAGCCTCCATAAAAGCTTTTTGGTGCTGAATTTAAAAATTCTTTGGTTGAGACCGACAGAAATAACTGCATTATCAGATTTTAACATTTCATTAAGAGAACTGTTAGTCAGACTTCAACTATTCGTTAGGAGAATTTTCAGATTTTTAACTCCTCTTTAGGAGGAATTAACAAATAACATATCAGGGCAGATCTTCAGATGATCAGGTCTTTAAATTTTGATCTAGAAACTTAATTTGAGTTATCTGCAAGGTAAGGTAATAGGCTCTAGAATAATATCCAAGAGAAAAGTTAATTATTTCACTGAAATTAATCGAAATAATTAACAATATCAAAAAAATTCAAATTATCTAAAAAAATTTTAATTAAAGTTTATTAAAATTAAACAGTTTTGTTATGAAATTACTTGCGGAATTCGATGTACAAATTTAAATGACACTCCTCCATGTAAAGAAGTATATCTGATACAAATGGAAAAAAACTGAGAGAAAGGAAACTTAATATACAATTGAAAAAAGTCTATAGTGAGTATTTTAGTAGTTAAGGAAGACATTTAAATCCTATAATCTCAACACTTCATTAATTATGAAATCTGTTGAGGAATTTGACTTATAAGTTTAAATAACACTATCTTTATGTAAAGAAGAATATTTAGTATAAAAGAAGGTGGCTAAGAAAATGGAAGCTTAACATACAATGAGTACTGAAATTATATAAAATACCATTTTAGAATGAATATTATAATATATTAATAGAAGCACATGAATTAGATCAACTCAAAACTTCATTATGGAAAGTGCTTCTTATAATTCAACTTTTCTTTAGGATAAGCTAAATAGATTTTTAACTCTTAGTTAGAGGAATGGACTAATAACGTATTAGGACGTATTATTTCCTAGAAACTTAATTTGCTTTATTTACCAAGAAGGGCAATAGGCTCTAGAATCGTATCCAAGGAAAAAATTAATGATTGCATTTAAATTGATCAAGATAATTTGTTTTAATTAATCTTTTTTTAAAAAAAATGAAGCTTATTCAAATTAAACAGTGTTATTAAATCACTTGCGGAATTCAGCGTTCAAATTTAAATAACACTCCCTTCCTTTAAAAAGTATGTTTTTATTAGTGTTCTAAAAAGTATAGACCAATTTTTTTTTAACAAAAATGCGTAAACCAAATAAAATCTCTTATGGTTTTAAGAGATTTCATTAAGTGCGAACTGTTTTCACAGCTTTTGTTTTTAATTAAAAATTATTGATTTAAAAAA
Organism: Argiope trifasciata; assembly: GCA_026543055.1. NCBI lineage: Eukaryota > Metazoa > Arthropoda > Arachnida > Araneae > Araneidae > Argiope > Argiope trifasciata. The sequence continues at coordinate 323,951 of JAPMOQ010041261.1, forward strand.
TCTTTTTTTAATAGTAAGTTAATAAAACCACACTGTTGCAGATTTTCTCTTCTTCCTACATAATGATAAAATGGGGTGATATATAATAAAAGTTGTTTTTCGAAATAAATATGTGAGACTTTTTATACATAGATAGTTCAAATTTTTCTTTAATAGCTAAGCAGTGCTAAATTCAAAAAAATGTGAGAGATAAATGAAAATATCCTCTATCTCATCTATTTACAATAACAACACAAAAAAATATTCTCTGGAACAGATGCTCTGAACCGTTTTCGAGAAAACAGAAACTGCATTTGGACGCAAAAATTCTTCTTGGGGAGAAAAATAAACGGGCAGCGAATGCCAAACGCATTTCAGAAGAGATATTACTTTCTAAGACCGAAAATACTGGCAGAGCATCAAAATCAATAGCTGTCGTTCCGGCAGCACCTTTAGGCCCGCATCAAACCGTCATGACTTTTACAGAGCCCCTCTACCTCAAAGTAATTGGAAAGTCATAAACGTCAATCTAAATCAAGTTATTCAAGCTTTGTATGTACAAATATGCAAATTATGCCATAAGATTCATCGATTAATAAATAAATGTGCGAGAACAAAAACAAAAACTGTTTGTAGAAGTTTCCAACTAATAACTTTAATATCTAGATACTTGTTTACTGGAAAAAGGATATCTTTGAATTATTTATCGCCTTTGCATGAACTTTTCATCTAAGTAGATGCCGTGGAGCTTAGCTGTAAATATTAATTAATGTTCCATCTCTGGTAATTTCGAATTTTTTGCCCCTCTCTTTAACTTGTAACGGAAGGGCATACATTTATGCAGATAAGTTAAGTGTCTAGTTTGTAAGGTGGACGGATATAAAGTAACGCCATCAAAATGTAAAGGGGGAAACTAACTACAGCAGAGTTTAAATGGTGATTTGTACAGCTTGTGAGATTAACTACTAAATTTAAATCATGATGTCGATCTGAAATGATGTTGCATTGATAGTTTGGGACTAATTAAAAATTCGTTTTACGAGCGTCGTTAAAATATAGTTTAAAAAGGAAAAGATTAAATTTCTGTTTCAAAGTTTGGATTCTAAATATGTTGCAGAGTAAATGAAACAACCTAATAAATGCAATGTATGAAACTTTACAAATAAATAATTTGAACGGTTATATTAATATTTAAATACATTATGTATTAAATTTAAATACCGGGTGATCCAAAAATCAGGGTGTACTTTATAAATGAATAGTTCGAAAGCTAATAAATATAAAAAGACGCGGTTTGAATTAAATGGATGGAAGAGAATCCGATTTTTGTGGTAACGAAACAAAAATAGTTACATTGGTGACCAGATGGCACTGCGAATTTCTGAAATATGATCATGCAAAGCAACAAATGATATAAAAAGGAGCAACTGCAGCAGGTAATGGTAGTCTAAGTCTATTACTTAAGCTGTATTGTAAGAATACCAAAAATGCCACTGCTGTATTGCCAGCACATTGCTACATGAAGAGTATGAGAGATGGCAAGGGACCAATAAAGTCTTCTGCATCGAACAAAATGAAGTAGAAATTTGAAGTTACAGGTTTTCTTTGGAGTCACGTCCAAGTGGTGAACGCCCCACAAAAGTCGCTGCTGTTACCACGGCAGTGGAGTAGACGGTGCAATCCCTGTCGGCGGTTTCTGTACATGGGAAGTACAGCGTTCAAGAAGTTTGAGACAGACAGGAATGCTGCACGGAAGGCTCTGTAAAGCACTTAAAAAAACTCTGAAACGGTATCCCTACAAGTTGCAACATAATCAAGAGTTCTCGTCAATTTAGTATTCAATAAGATGGAAGAGCTGCAAGACTGGCTTCACACTGTGCTTTGGATAGATGAAGCGCATTTCACACTCTCTGGCTCTGTTGACACCCCAATCGTGGAGTGTGGACTACAGAAAATCCCCATGCATTTATTGAGGAACCCTTGTAACAGCCTAAACTGACAGTCTGGTGTGGCTTCGCTGCTGGTTTCATAATTAGCCCATTTTTTTCTGAGGAAGTCACATAGATGTGTTTCAAAACATTATCAATAAGCGGTATGAAGCACAGTTCATTAATCCTGACTGCAAGCACAACAGCATTATTCCTGACTGCAAGGGTAACAAGAACTCCAAACAGTCACCTTTAAGCCAGATAGCCACTTCATATTTATCTGCCTGTGCAACGCCATCTACGCTGCATTATCAATAGATTCGTCAATCACGCATAGCTTCAAATATCTCCCGGTCTGTGATTTTTGGCTGTGGAGATTCTTCAAGTTGAAAGTATACCGCGACCAACCGGCATCCCTAAGAATGCTGAATAATGCCATCTGCCAAAACGGTTAACAGCAAATATTTATGTTTAATGCCAGTCAGGCATTCTTTTGCTTTACAACCAGGGCTGGAAATAGTTTTCGTGTTGCTTTAAAACGAGGTGTTAATGTAAATTAAACTGAATGAAATTTCATCTCTTTATTGTGAACGAGTACTTATAACTTAATGAAAGTAATTAGTTACCTGTGATATCAAGTTATCCATGACAAACTGTCTTGAAAAAATGTTCCTTTAGTATGTTGCAGATATGATAACCTAAAGAAGCAAGTGGATTAAATTTGTTAACAGTACTTTTGTAGCCATTTCTTACTATTCCTTCTTTAAGCGGCCATTTTACATTTTGATATTCACGATTAGCTTTATGTTTGAAGACAAAAGTAATAAAGTTACTACATTGTTGTCTATTTATAAAAAAGTTTCACTTTTAATCGTAAAAATTTAATAAAACACCGAAACAATCACATTGATTTAGTGCCAAAATATTGCCAAAAATAAAGATTATATGACAAGAATAATGTACATTATAAAGCATGTACAAGAATGAAAATTTGACGTTGCTATTGACTTAAAACGAATTCAATTGCTTTCATTAACTACTAAAATAATCATTAGGGAGTCTTTCAGGATTCTAAATGTGTTATTTCGTTTTTGATATTTTATTTCTCCACTTATATATATTATTCTTTACATGAATGTAGTATTATTTAAAATCCTCCAGGTGATTTAATAATAAAACTCTGTTTAATTTGAATAAACATTATAACAATATTTTAAAATTAAGCTTAAGAAAAATTTAAAAAAATCCTTGTAATATTGTTAATTATCTCATAATTTATATGTGACAAATTGTCGTTTCCTTGAATAAGGCTCTACAGCTTATTGTCACACTTGGCATGCGCAAACTAAGTTTCTTATCCAAAAATTGAAGACTCTATCCTGTGAAGAACTGTACTGATATGTTACTGACCCATTCCTCCTAATGATGAGTTAAATATCTAAAAAGCTTCTAATAACGAAAAGTTAAAGTCTGAGAAATACTTCTCCTGATGAAGTGCTAAGGTGATTTAATTTAAATGCCTTCGTTAACCAATAAAATATTCATTGTAAAATATTTCAATATCCATTGAATAGTAAACTTCTATTTTCTTATCCCTTTCTTTTTATATATTTTCATGGGCTTATAATTTTTATTAACCGATTTCTACTGATTTGACTCAGTTATTTTAACGCATTAGCTTTACACAGGAAATCGGAGATTTTTTCCGTTTGTTCTTTCTGCAACAACATCCAAAATCCTTATATTAAATAATTGCATCCCCCCCTCTATTTATTCAAATATTTTAAATCATTAAGGGTAATGATTATTGTTTGGTGAGAAAAATATTGTTTGAAAGCCGAAGAACTGCGAATCAGTTTTTAGACTCTGCAGAAGTTACTCTAATTTAAAATCATTTATAGTCAAAATTATCACTTTAAAGTATATTTTGAATAGTGGAAACATATGCTTTTTAAGGATACTTGTCTATACTCCTTACAAAATGTTAAGCTTCTTAATTTATTATCGATTCAATAAAAGGATCAACTTTGTAAGATGCCGTAAAATGTTTTTATAAAGGAAATAATTCTAAGAAATAACGGACAATTAGCTTTTGTTATCATTACAAGGAAATTCAAAATTTTGACACTCAAAATCATTAATACATTTATAGCTCGAATCGTGAATCAGTGCTTAGATTTGATTGAAGTTATTCTAATTTAAAATTAACATCAAATTCGTTTTTTCAAAGTAAATTTAAAATAGTGGAGGTATATGTTTATCATTGTTACTGGTCGATGCTCCTTTCAAAAAGCAAAGTTTTTTCATTTGTTAATGATCTGATAAAAAGATCAAATTTGTAAGATGCCGTGAAATGTATTGCTTTTATAAAGAAAATAAGAATTCACTGACATGTCTGACAATTAATTAATGTGATCCTAATCGCTTGTAATATAGCAAAATTTTGAAATTTGACCATCAATGCATATATAGCTTGAATATTTTGCCGTAATCTAAAAAATCATGTCTTAACAATTTACTTATATATACATTATTAAATAACAAATGATTCAGAAGAGAAATACATTATGATAAATTTAGGATCGATTTTAGATATTCAAATAACTTAATATGCAATTTCAACAATATTTTTATTTTAAATACTTTCATCATATTATATAAGTAAATAACTTAAAATTTCCTTTTTTCAATGAATGACAAAGTATAATTGCACTGCTTATTCAGGAAAACAAAAAATAGAATGGCAACAGAGTCGAATATGGGAATAATTTTTCACATGACCTTAAATTTTCTGAGTGAGAAAGTTTTATTTTTCTTACAAATATTGGCACCATTTTCTATATACACAATGCTGTTTATTTCCAATATGCTATTCTGGACATATGCCCCCGAAATTTGTCATTGACACTTTTTTGGCAAAGGCTCTAGGAGAATGAGTTTCACATAGTTTTGGCTTTGAAAGGATTTTCAACATAATATATACTAAAAAGTTTTTGGTTTTGATGCAATTTTGAAGGATCCAGACAAGAATTATCTTTAAAAAATTGGATACTCTTGCCAAAAAATGTATTGCTTTTATGCAACAATTTGTTATTATTTTCAAGCACAGTTGAATGTTTTTCAAAAAGATAGTATACGGAATAACGTAATGAAAATAAATATTTCAGAATATCAGTTTCATAAAAAGCATCAAAATTGATGTGCACTGTGGAATAAAGAAACATAATATAATTAAAAAATTGAGATAATGGTATATTCTACAATTTTATAAACTTAACTGCAGTTAGACAAAGTACTTTTAACAAAGTATCAGTAGTTCATACAGAAAGAAAAATATTATAATAAATTAATAATTTTTTTAATTATTTCCTTTTATACTGATAGTATACAACGTGATAAAGTTTTCAATAAACTTAAGTTATTAAACTATTATTAAAAACTATAATGAGTAGAATATCATTCTAAACATGAAATCTAAACATTCATAAAAACTATTCATACAAAATTGCTCATTGATCAAGAAATTAAAAAAAGTAATCATAAAATTTTGCAGAGAAAATTTAATTGGTTTATGAAAATCATGTTCTTTAATATAGTTTTATCTCACTCAAAAATACTTATAATGCTATACTGAAGACCTCTTTTTACATTAGTAACTCATTATTTCATGCTTTAATGCTCACATTCAAATAAATAATCTCTTATGGTAATAAAAATCAGAAAAATCAACAAGAGGAAAAAATCAAAACTAAATAAATATTTATATTATATTATGTAAATGCTAATTGTATTCGAAATATTAAAAATATGTGAAGGGAATGATCAAGTCCTAAGAAAGTATTAAAAAATTCAAACTGCAAACAGCGACGTATTTATATTTGAATACATATTTATAATGATTTGGGAAAAATTATAAAATGGATTTATTGCTTATAAAAGAATAGCAATTGCATCTATTTACTATTCAGCAAATTATTAATATAATAATTAAATGGTTAAAAATTAGTTATTTCAGAAGAGTAATGGTTTTGATGAAGTTTCTTTTTTAGAGATAGTATTATATTTTAGTAAATAACATCGAAAGATGACACATATTCTTCAGAATTTGTCAATCATCAGGAAACTTTTGAAATTCACACGATACTATATTGGAAATAGTCAAGAAAATCTGTAGAAATAAAGCAATTATGTATCAAAAACGACGCATGAGATCAGTAACAACAAGCCGTAGCGTCATCACTACTGTGATTACAAATTTATTTCAATTATTTATTCCTGTCCCAATAAAATCTTGAGATTTTCTCGCGATACTTCTGCATTTAAGTGTCACATATCATTAATAGGTATGGACTGAGAGGAAGTAAATAAGGTGTTCAATGTATATCCAAGCTGGTAATCTTATGTAAAACATCGTTCATCAGATTTTCTTTCAAAAAACAAAAAACAAACATATTATCTTCTACATTATCTGGATTTGTTTGGTTGTGTTTTCTGGCATAGGTGCCATATTTGGCTAAACTGTACCAAACACGAGATAATAGAGCAATTCCATTCTCCAGTTGTCAATTTAAATTAACAAAGAATTATATGAAACAAGTTTTAAGTAATCTTCCAATAATATGCTAATAAAAGGGGATCAAATGAGTTTGCAAATACCTATACCGGTAAGAAAATAAGGTATTTCGAGGGTTTTTTCCTCACCAAGTTGTTTAATTTGATATTCTTAAAATGGTCCAGTCTGCAATTATCAAAATTTGAGAATTCAATTAAAACGTCTTTTATCCGAATAATACATTGGCAACATAAACAAGCAGGAGAAGTTCTGAACAGAGCGTATGCTTATGTGTAATTCTAATGTGACCAATTCTCAGTCGAATTAATATAAAATAATTTTTTCGATATATCATATCTATTTGAATGTCTGACAAATTACACTATCTCAAAAAAAAAAAGACTGCCCAAGGAAATACGACTATATTACAATTTTTTTAAAAATATTTATATATCTGTGGATAAACTTTATGTGCTGTTTTAATTAGTAGTATCCTTTAAGTAAAAATACCATGTGTGAACAGCTATTGTAAATTATTCTAAATTTCATGTGTACCTGAATATTTCCCAATGCGAAAAGCTATTGCATGTTATTCTAAATTTATGTGCAGCTAATTACCAAGAATTTTTTTTCATTCATAGAATACGCATGTCATTTTCCCCCAATTTTTGAAAGCGGAATATTGATTGCTGGATACTTTTGCTACTAATGCATGTTTATCAAAATTGTTGACCAGACTTAATTTACTATGAGTCAGAAAAATATTTGCCGACTCTTGTTGACCATTCGATTTTAAAAAGAGTCGAACTGCAAGGTTTGTAGAATGAAAAGTGGATACTTACGATTGCGTCAAAAGGGCTGCAGTTCTAGCAGCGTCACTAAACTGGAATATAAAGAGAGATAGGAGAGCTGGTGTATCTTACACGGCGTAAACAGTGAAAATTGTTCGTATCAGAAGAAATTGATCGAAAGTAAAGCCATATTACATGAATATATCCAGATCGGGCCAACGCGCTGTAGTACCGTTTTTGTTTCTTTATTGCTGAGGACTACTCTTGATTATTTCTTTCCCCTAGAGAACACTATCAATTCAACTCTAACGAAACTATGGAAAGCAATAAAAAGCAAACTGCCAGGCTTTCTCACACAGCAAATGATCCTTCTCCATGACAGTGCCCATCTATCATGAATCTCAGAAGTCTTTAAAAATATTCTATTGTAAAGAGTTGGAAATTTCGCCGTAGAGTCCAGGATCTTCACTCTGGGATTTCCGTATCTCTGGGTCACTTAAGAGAGCATTACAGGGGACACGTTTCCATTCGGTCGGTGAAGTGAAGGAGGCTGTGCAGAAATTCTTCAAGAATCACCCACCATCTTTCGACAGTAAAAGCATACACCTGCTGCCTAAACAATGCAAGCTATATTTGCAACATCAATGTAATTTCTTTTGATTCTCAGTTAAAGTATTCTTTTCATTCAATTTGTTCACTTTTAACTTGTACAACCCTTATATTTTTGATCATGTTAGCATTTTACAATGATTTTAACCGAGAACCTTTTTTTAGTTGAATACGTCATCCGTCATCAGTGATTACTCTTACGGTTTCGTTTATTATTATTATTATTTTCAATTTTGAATAATTTTCTCCTTTTTCTTATCTATATTCCTTAAAAATCTTTGAGTAGATGGAACGAAAAACTCTGTTTTTCAATAACAAGAATACTTCTACACATATAGGTGATATATGAAACGTTTAGACTTTTCGCCAATGCTCAGTAATCAAGTTAATCGACTTTTATAACAAAAAGGACTTAGTTCCCTCCAGTAAATTAGAACTAAAATTAATTTTAAGGTTCGAGATAAGCCCAGAAAATGGAGAACAGGAGATAATCAAGTTTTATTATAGGTAGAAAAGAAATATTCATTATACACATTGAAGTCCCATGAGTGTTAATCGTAATTGCTTGAGGTTATTATGCTCTTCGCTCCCGAAAGGTGGAAGTTTTAATTTTAGAATTTTTTTTCTCTCAAATACAAATACATGTCCACATTTCTTATTTGAATTCGGAACTTCTAGTCAAGTAAATGGCAAGAAAAAAATTTACTTATCTCGAAAGATGAATAAAAAGAACTATTAAGGGAATTTGGCACAGATTCAAATTAAAGAAATTATTTAAATTGATGAAAAAAAATACGTTTCCTAGATTCTTACTTATTTTCTTCATTTCATAAATTTTTTCGGGGCAGTTTATTTCCTAAGATAGCGACTGTCTTTTTATATGATGTGGAGCTGTTTAATCGAAGTATTGTAAATGCTTAGTTTTACTTTAAAAAATTGGCTTAAAAATATTATAGTTTGTAAAACAATATATTTATTATTAAGGTATCATTATAGTAAGTGCTAATTTCATAAACTATTCTTAACCTTAAGAGAAATTCATTCTTATGTTTATAAAGTCGTTTTTCAAAACTAAATTTAAACTTATAAGATTTCTGTTATTGGCATTCTTTTAACAAATTATGTCCAAATTTCCCCTTTATTTAGTGAAACAGAGAAAAAAAAGAGTACAATGTTATTTTGATAGCAGTGCCGAGTAAAATAATCGAAAGTTATTGCTATTTAAAGTTATAGCTTGAGGTTTATGACGTTTGAAATAGAATATATCATTATGTCATTTTGCTTTAATATTCATAGTTTAAAAATATCTTTTGACACATTTTCTGACATAAAGTGAATGAAGAAAAAAAAATCAGCAGATGGACAACTTAATTGACTGCATTTAAATTAAATATAAGGAAATATTTGTGATGAAAGAAATCTGAATAACACATCAGTTATTAGAATATAATTGTTTTAAAATAATAAGATAAAATTTTTTAGGAATATAAATATTGAAAGAATATTTTAATATGAGCAACTGACACCCCTGTTCTCTAGAAAGGTATTAATGAACGAAAGAAAGAAAAAATGAAATTAATATCAGAAGGCAAAATAGTTTAATTTAGTTAAGTGGTAACAGATTATTCCATTCAAAAAAATTTCGATAAAGTCTTCCGTTCATAACTTTCCATCCAAAATAGTTTCAAAAGGCAATTTTAATCAAAATAAAATATAGTGTATTTATATGTCTCTAACATGTAGAGTTCATTTTAATTTGCATAATTTTTTCTACATCTAAAATTTGAACATTTGTTTGAAGAGGTAAATGTTTAAAATACAAATAATTTAATAATTACTTTATAAACGGAATAATAATCATAAAATGTGTAAGAATAGTGTATAGCTTTAGTCAGCATTAGAGAGTTTTTTCTGAAATATATTGAAATTAATTTTTTGAAGAAAAACCATTACATAACTTTTGTTGCTGATTCAAGAAAATATGTAATACCTTTCAATAACGAAAAAAGGCAATAATATATTTTAAATCTAATTAATTTGTAAAAAAAATACCAGTATTGATCAGATATGTACAAAATACAAAAAAAACATTATTTCCAAGCTTGAAATTATACTTATGCACAGATGCCATACAGCTAGATAGATTCAAAAATATCCAAAAGAGATTCACACATGTTACGCAAAAAGGAGCTGAGACTTCATTCCTTAGTATCAAAAATTAATGAAAATTCCTGGATAAAACTGTAAAGTTACAAAAAAAATAATTGGAGTTTTACTATAAAAGTAAAATAGTAAAAAAAAAACCTAAAATGTTATTTATTTCAATCGTAAAAAAAAATCTCAAATCAACGAAATAGGTATTTTTAAAACCTCATTTTTACATTGTATATCGCATGAAAATTATGTTTTTGATGTAGTATTTTTGTAAGGTACTAACATAAAAAATCAAATTATTTAATTTTTATTAAATTGGATTATATCAAGAAAGATAACTTAAGCTCGGATCCAAATTGTGCTAGGATCAAATTTCATTGCTCTAGATAAAGCAGTATGTTTTGAAAGCACCAAAATATAAAACCACAAAAACTAAACTTACTGCTTAATTTAGAAATAATAAAAAAAATTATGTAAATCATTGGAAAAGGATGCAATTAAAATTGTGTATTCTAGGCTTTAAAAATATTGCCCGTTAACGCTAACTTTATAATTAAAATACATCAGAAAGCACTATGAGCCTTAATGCATTTCGTATTTAAGGGAAAGAATGCACTAATATTTCTGAAATTATTTTATTCATTCCCCTAAAAATCTTCAGGGGAATTTTTTTTTTTCAATTTTGAATCACATTTTCATCAAATGTTTGGCTCTTTTTTTTTCTATTGCAAGCAAATAAAATATTTTACTTTTGAATAATACAATTCATTAAAGTTGATGATATTCAAATCTCTGTTTTTGAACCACAGAATTAAACCCCTAAATTCACGTCACGTTTTATAGGGCACAGTAGGTAGCAAGATAGATTCATAATGGAATAAAAAAAATGACCAAAGCCAAACACACATTTGAGTTAGATTCATATGTCTGCAACTTGACGCAAGCATGAGGAGCGGCCAGTCTGAGAAGTCGCTACCTATAATTTAGCACACCGAATCCCAATAATTCTCCATCACTTTCAACCAACCCTGACCTTAGTAGAGTCCGAAGATGTCCATGTGTTAGTGGCAGACACAATTCCCAGAAATCTCGGCAAAGTGTGACCACCAAAACCTCCCAACCTCCTCAAACCTCCCATCCCTCAGGTGATCATCGATCAAGTACCAGCGAACAATGCACATCGTCGGTCCGAATTATAAATCACAAGAAAGGTGTGGAACCTGTCAACGTAGTATCTGCTATCTGTTCTTCCAACATGATGACAAAGAATAATCTCCGTTTTTTTATCACTCCTGCTAGAGAAATGAACTTCTTGAAGAGAAATGATCCAATTTTTTCATAAGTTATTTCTTTTTAATCGCTTATTGCTGAAGTGTGCGATTTTCTCAAGTTTCGTGCTGGGCTCTTGACGGACAAAGGTTTCAAAGGTTAGATATCTTCCGAGTAGAAATATTTTCGTTCTTTTCTTGGAGTCCTGCTGAGTATTTGTGGGGGATGGCTCTTCATTGCCTATCCGAGCTGTCGAGGTTTATCAAAGAAAGCTAACACATAGATTATGTTGACTGATGTAAGAAGCTGTCGTAATCTTGTACCGAAATGTTAAAGAAAATTTGGAGTGGAGAAATGAAGCGAGTTACTGCCACAAAGAGGAACTGATTCAATTATAGATATACAGCTTTAGCAAAATAAAGTTATGTATAAGATCATAAATCTCTATGAGCACTGAATTATTGATGCATTTTGTAATATTCCTTGATTCCTCACAATTCTTATCTCAGAATAACGTTCCCCAATGTTATTTTGATCCTTATTGCCTAATTCCATTAAATACCACATGGCTACTTTTTCAATGTTATAATTAGCATTCTACTAATTTTCCCAAATAGTTTATTTTATCTTTTTTATAGATCCTAAAATATTTATCATTGTAGGATCAGATCAATCTTCAGTAAATGTGCTTTCTTATATTCTCCAAATGCATAATGGCCAAATGCTTGTTGTTAAAAGAAAAAAATAGCAATGGTAAGTGGAATAAACAATAATCACTTGCAAGAGGGATATTTGGAAAGAAATGAGATCGACTATTGATATTATTTGAAATAAATTAGAAAAAGAATATTCTTTAGAGTGAATTCTACTGAATACTATTCAGTAACATGAGATACCAATTTTTAATAAATGGGTCAACAATGTTTAATTTCTTAAAATTTATCATTTTATGCAAAAATTATTATATATGTCATTGATGTTCTTCAGAATTTCTTTTATTTAAAAATTCAGAAACCAAATCAATTCAATGAATTGCCATGGTATTTTAAATCGTGTCATGTTACATCCATTCATTTAAAATATCCTAAATGTTAGAATTATTAAATTAGGTAACTAATTACTTCTTGGTTATGCATGATTCCTTTCTTAGTATGTTCTGAGAAAGGAGCCTGCATATTTTTCATTATATTTGTAACAAATTGGTTAAAATTATTCAAAATTATTACTTTTTCATGTACAAACTACACACCGATTTTAACTCTGCTTAAATATGCATAAAATAAATATTTCAATTATTACTTTTATTTTAGCATAATTTTTCTCTAATTTTTAAAAAAATACTTAAAATACATTTTAAGTACACTTTACAATAATTCTTTTCATTTTTTTGTTACTGAATTTATATAAGTAAATTTTAACAATAAAATAAAGTATGACAAATTAGAATTGAAAAATCATCATGCAACGATATTTCTAGTTAGAAGTTCTGTTGCTATTGTTTCTAATAGAACTTGCATTGAACAAGCCCACTGACGAAGTTAGCGATTTTAAGCCGATAATGCATCTTTTGTTTTTAGTAGAGTCTACTAGGGCCATGAATACGTCTTAGTTACTCATGAATCAGTTTCGTTAACGCAGCCCATTTTTAAAGGGGAGAACATTCACACATCTCATAGATAGAGCTGATGAACAACCATGGACGAACCGGGACCTACGCCAGGTTAGAAGTTCTAATACCCTTTAGCTTTACCCTTAAACATAAAATGACAAATATATTCATTACAAGTCCCCCCAAACACTTTAATCTTATCACCTATTCAGCGTTTTCTGTGAATATGAATAAAATAAATAATTTACTTATATGCAAAATAATACTATAATTTATTTATATCCAAAAGCAGAGACAGACGAAAAAAATCTCTTGATAGATTTGGCCTAAAATTTAATGCAAAGTTTCTCTTTCAGTGCTTAATTTTGCTCTTATCTTTTTAATTTGCTATCTTAATTACAGTACTAACTTAGATATTTGTATTATTATATTCAAGCAGCTGTATATTCTATGAAGAAATTTCATTTAGAATTTTGAAAAAGATCTGCAAATAACAGTGTAATGACCGTACACAAAATTTAATTTATTCTATTTCAAAACGTTTTGAATTATGTCCACAGATAGACATAATTCCATAAATGTCTTTTTCTGAGCTCAATGATATTTGAGATATGGAAATATGTCAAAATCTCGAGGTTAAATTTTTTGGCCATTGCAGTGCTTTCACCTATATATCGAACAAAGTAAAAATGGGAAGAATAAAGATAACGGTAAAGAAACACTTAAACTTAGAACCTAGAGGTCATATATGCATGGAATGTACTTCCTACCTCACCCAGGTTTCATTTTTCACATAAGTCCGTTATGGCACGGAATATCTTTTCATCGAATAGACTTTCTTTCATCCTCTAACAACAGAATATGGACGAGTAAGTCAGGGATGAAACTTAACGATATAAAAATTTGAAAAGCAAAGTAGTAATACGGCGTATAAAAAAATCCTTGCTTTTCAAACTTGATCAATACTCGTCTCTATGGAGGAGGGATTGTGCAAAGCATCTGTGAACTTCTTAGCTTTAATGCTTCGGGTTTTACGACATTCCAGAATCAGTCAGGGTGTGTTAATAGTTTCGAGTGTGTTATTTATGGCTGAGGCAATACATGCAAAGCAGTTTAAAATGCTTGTTCATAAGTTACTTGAAATTTGAGGAGCATTTAGGAGTTTCATATTTGATTTTTGTGACTGGTTGTGGCAAGATAAATGAAACCCATTCCAAAAATCTATATTATATTCTATATATTAGTAGTTGCTTTTGACGACTAGCTAATTCCCAGTGTTATTGTTTGTATTTAATTTCAGTTAAATCATTTAGATGCAATATTATGCTCATTCTGCCAAACAGTCCGACATTAATCTGTGTTATTTTAACTATCTTTATAAGGATTTGTGAAGTACATGTCAATGTGTACATGAAGCTTTATAACAGAAATATGTTTCTTGATATCTTAACTCAATCTAAAAATGTAAATGTCCTGTTCATCTGCAATGCCGCTAAAGTTAGAGGACAATTTCCTTTTCTTTATTTGCTTTATGAGCTAACACGAATATTAAATACAATCTTACTTCTTTAGATTTCAGCAATCGGAATCACCTTATTCTTTATTTAATAAAGCAAAGAAAACTATTTTAATCTGACACTGAAATAGAATGAATATAAGAAAAAAATTGACCAAATTTAAGAAAGCTTTACAACTATCTGATTTTTATTATTACCAATTTATTTTGAAATTTTGGAAAGATGCAAAATTAATTTTTGTTTAACAATATTTTCAGAAAATATTTCGGAAAGCTATTGTCCCCCATTGGGAAATGCACAAGTACATTTATCAGGGAGTTTTCACTATTCAGAACTTGAGAAGCTGCTGAATTGAATAAAAATATATTGCACTTCAATGAATAACTGAAAGAAATTTAAATATTATATAAAGCCTTTTTAAATTTTTATTTCTGTTCACGGCGTTGTAAATTCAACATGAAAATATAAGCTTTTTTAATAAAATAAATTAATTATAAAAATTTTCACAATGCATGAACGAAAAAATGTTAATATTATAATGAATGCGAATCTGGAACTTAATATAACAAAACAGGTAATTTTTCAATAACTAGTACTAACATGCAAAGTGTTAAAGTCAACAGTATTTGAGTCATATTTATACTGTATTTTTATAACGTACCTAATCATTGAAAATATTTGGAGTCAAATGTTTCTATACTTGCTATAAACCAGTGTTAACATGTCAAAATCCATATCCAATGCTTAACTATTAATATATAACAAGGTCGCCAATAGCTTAAATATTACATTAACTATTAATTTGAAGATGACTGCGGTAGTGCTGTCAAAAAAATATCATCAAACAAGTATACCAAACTTAACAATGCAATCAAACATGTATACCAAACTTAACAATGC
>JAPMOQ010041261.1:339268-422845 GCA_026543055.1 Argiope trifasciata
ACAATGCAATCAAACATGTATACCAAACTTAACAATGCAATCAAACAAATATATAACTAATTCATAAAAAAATGAACGTAACAGAAAAAAATTGAGCGCTAAACTTTTTTTTAAAAAATACATGTATTACGTACACATCTATGTTGTATGCTCATTCTTAGTTCCCATAAATCGCCTATCATAACACGACACATTAAGTAAAGAAAGTAGATAATCATTTATAAATGTTGTACGCCCTATTTTTTATAACAAAGTTTTAACAAAAGAACTTCTGATGCACACCCTCAATTTCCATAGCCGGGCTTTTTTCCCCTTACTTCCTTCCTTTCAAATCCCACCCTACAAAGTTGTTCCACAAAAGAAGCATGGAATGTAGCAGCTTATGCAAAGTACCCAGAAACTCTAGCGAACACAGTTTCGATCCTGTGATGCTTTCTCGCTTCGCTGAGTGCCTTTGTTAAGGTAGTGTTAAAATTACAATCGATTTGTTTTCCCTTTCTTTCTAAGCAAATAAAGAAAAATGCCCCTTGGTAAGTTTTGCGTTTTCTGCGAACTTAGAAAGTAGATAATTCGTTTTCCTGATTTCCAATGCAAACGTTTCATCCCAACGAGTCCACTTTAATCTTGTAATTTTAAAAGTTGCTACATTTAAATTCAAATTTCCTTAAATGTCAGTTATTGTGTTACTTTTGAGGATATTTTAAGTGATTGTATTGTTTTTCGTGGAAATTTCAATGTTTTATATAATTAGTGAAGCAGATCAAAAAACTTTTCCTGGAATTTATTATGCTTCAAATTTCGAGATTTATCGTATGAAACTTACTCAGTTTCAGATTTTAATTTGAAACTATTGAATTTAAATTCAAAGAGATGACAAATAAATCAATTTGAAAATAATATTTTCAGTTAATTATCTTAATAAGCAAATATTTTAGACATCCTTTTTTGCTTGCAAATTTGTTTTAATTATCATGTCTAGAACTGTTTCCAAAAACTGTAAATAATTTTATATCTAATTTTTAAATGAAAAAAGCACATGTTTATTTTGTCAATATATAAAAATGACCATTGTAACATATTTAAAAAAATTCAAGTAATGATCAGGGCTTCACATTTGACAGTCTTCACAGATTGTAAAATTGAGTGCTGCTTCAAATCTTCTACTTATCTTTCCCAATTTCTTTACTTAAGTCAAATGTAATACCATTATCTAATTAACTGATTAAAAATAACATTTATCAACTAATAACTTGATTGCCGTGGAGGTCACCGTTGACTGGTAAGTCAATATAAATAATACTGTAAATAATTCAACGTGGTGGTCAACGTATTAAAACATTGATTTTTCAAAACTTAATTTGCAAGAATTTAAAAAGATGATGATGGCGTGTCCGAGATACAGCGAGAAAAAAAGGGGGGGGGGGAGTTGCAATAACTTCTGAGAGTGAAGATCCTTGGGGACCCAAGGAAAGAAGTCTGATTTGTAGCTCAGATGAAAATGACACACACTCTCCGTTTTTTACAGGGGTGGTTCTTTCACACATCAGACAGAAAGAACACAGGAAGAGAAATAACCATGCCCGTACCAGGACTCGAACCTAGGACACTCAGATGATGGGGAAGACAAGAATTTAGAATACTTATGAACTATAAAAACTAAAACACAAGCGAAATTTTCTTCATCTATATAATATTACGAAATGATATCTATTTTTTACTTCAACTTTAAAAACACATTTTTTTAGCAATCAAATATTTAGAATAATAGATTATCAATCAATTTTTTTTCTATATATTTTGTTTTTACTTCAATAAAAATTTATAGTGTAAGTTAAATGGTAGTGACTTTTCATTTCAATACAGCTATCAAATACAATTATTAATCTTCAAAAATACGTTTAAGTGTTTTACCTAGTGATGTCATTCAGAATGCCAGTAATAATCTAATTTCATTAATCAGCATGTATCATTATTTGAATGCCTTTTATATATTTCGATAATAAATAGATATTGTTAGATAATTAATTTAGATGAAATTATTTAAAAATTAGTTCATATAAAGGAAACAAATTTTTACTAAGGAATTTCTAATTTTCTTTAAAAAATAAATGATTTGGGGTGAAATGTTTAAAAGAAAATGAGGAATATTGAATTTAAAGTAACACAGTAAAGTGTTAAAAAATTTTATTTACAATAAATCCATTTCTTTTTCGAGAATAAAGTACTTGTTTTAGTAAAAAATAAATTCTTCAGAATAAAATTTATTTCGCACTTTCTACTGAATTAAAATGACTAAAATGTTATCCTTTCTTTGAATGTGAACTCGATATTCACTGGATTATAAATTATGTATGAAAATAGCTTTTCCTTGCTATTAAATAAATGACTTGTAAAGAAATGACTTCAATTTATTTTATTTAGCAATTTGTAAAACTCTCGTTCAAGGACAGTGTTCTGCATTGCATATTAATTCACTGCGATTTAATTCATGAACGATTTGGATGCCAAAGTACCATTTCAACATGTGATACAAGAGCGGAAATAATCATTTTAAGAGATTTTCAAAAGAAAAAAATTCTTTCTACAAACGAAACTCTCGCATTACTTGCTAGAAAATCTTTTTCCCCCAGAAAGTAAGAATGGAAGGGTTTTTAACCTCTTAAATTTTAAATGACCTTTCTTTTTTCTTTCCTTTTTCCTTCCAAGCTAGAGTTACCAACGGATAGACTAGAAAGGAAAACTAGTTTCTTAAAAAGAAGATCACTTATGTAACATTACATTACTTTACATGATTTAGAAAAAGAAATTGTGGAAAATTTTAAATGAAATAGACCACACTCCCAACTTTTTTTTATGTACTGATAACCCAAAGAATCAAGGAAAATCTTGTTTCTTCAGCTCTTTTGTTTCATTTTAAGTTTTTTTAATCAGCTGGAGTGTTCTTTTAGTAGATAAAAATTTTAAATAACTCTTTTACAAGTCATGGACATGGGATAAATTTTTAGTACACGAATGCTGTCAGCCCAATCTGTTCACTAGAGGTTCACACTTAAAAAAAAAGATGAATTGAAGTTTTTTTTGAAGTATAATATCATCGCAAATATTTTTAATTAAACATTCGAAAATTCTATTTAATAACGAATCTTTGATAAAAAAAATATTAAAAACTCGAAAATTCTATTCAAAAATATTGCAAGAATGCTATGAAATGAAAAATACACATTATTTAATACATTAAAACACACATTATAAATACTTCTCTTTCGAAAATAAGAATATTTAACCATATATTGGGAAAAAACATTTAGTACTCAAAACACCCATTCCAAGAATATGATTGGTTGTCTGGAAGCCTGGTTGATAAGCCAACGGAAGCTTATTTTAATATAATAGAAATTTGTTTTAAATCAGAAATTATTGTGATATAAATGTCCGAATAGATTTGTGTGATATTTTCCTCAAATTTAAATTAAAAGCATCTATTTGGCGACGGTTGATTAAAGGAAATAAATTTTCCATCGAGAAACAGTTAATAATGTATCCAGAATGTATCATTCAAGCTCCAACTGTGTTGGGAAAAGTAAATAATCATAAATTAATACTGAAAATTTTCAATTAATGTAAGTATGATATTCATTTTTTCCTTCAATTTAGTAAATATTTTTAAAGCTAGAAATTCAATACAAATGCATTATGAATAAATTAACACTAAACTTACCAGCATTTCACCGATACATTGGAACTGCTATTGGAAACCCGTCATTTGACCGGATCGGGGTAGCTTTAGTGTTAAAACAGAAAATAAAAGAATTGATAGTTTTTCATTTTCAAACTATTCAACTAATTGTCATGAAACTATTGATGCAATTATTTTATAACCGAAAAAATTGTTGCGGTTAAAATTTCCTGTTATTCATAAATGAAATTATAGATGGCGAGGCTATTTAATGTTAAATTATAACTGCTAGCATGTAAATAATGTATCCAGATTGCATTAATTTAACCTATAGCTGTATTGGTAAAAAAGTAAATGACCATACAATAATATTAAAACATTTCAATTAATAAAGGTTTGATACTTGTTTTTCTTTCCTTAATGTTGTTTAATTTTTTTTTTTAATCTATGATTCAAAATGACAAGAAAGTCGAGATTAATGCACTAAAAATTAATTTTCTAAAAAATAAAAGTATTTATTTTTTCATCGATAAATCATTCAATTCCTTACTATGAAATTATTGATGCAGTTATTTTCTTACTGGAAAGTTGTTACAATTTAAACTTTGTGTTATCTACACTTATAATAAAGCTCAATGTGTGTGTGCGTGTGCGTGCGTGCGTGCGTGTGTTGGCGCTCTACAGACCAGACCGTTGGATCTACAGCTACCAAATTTGGTACATGTATACCTTGGAGGTCGGGAATGTGCACCTCTGAGCCCTTTTTTCGTATTTTTAATTAGAATTTGAATTAAAATTTAAGCGAAATTTCAACGATTTTCCGCTATAACTTCCGAAAATATTACCGCACAAACATGATTTTTACATCAATTTAAGGATTAAAAAATTAGCTTTCTAATGGTATCAGTGTTTTAATGTATAACTTAAGCTTCTATTTTTAACGAACTTTTAAAGAAATATTTTAACCATGTTTTACAACAATATATTGCGGACAAAACAATAAAATTTAATCTGCACGAGCACGTCAAGGGGGAAAAATTAGGTTTTATCAGCGTGTTGCTATCCTATTGACGGAAGTTCAAACTAAAAAAAAACAACTATAATTGCAAATTAAATCTAAAGAAATGCAACTTTTAGCACGTGACTGGATAAAATAAGAGAAATATAATATGTAACATTTTCTAAAATAAATAATGAACGAGCAAAGGGAAAAAATAGCTTTTATTAGCTCTGTTGAAATCATACTGACAGAAGTTCAAATTAAAAAATAAATTAACTGTGACTGCAAATTTAATCGAAAAAAAATGTAACATTCACCACGTGATTGGATGAAATTAAATAAATATTAAATGTTATGTTTTCTAGAAAAGAAATACAAGACAAAGGTTTCTATGATCGTTTGCAACATCTATATCGTTAATTTAGTAAATCAGTGTTACGTGACTTTCGAAGTTTAAGTATATCTGGCAGAGAAATTATAAAGAGAGCAAGACACATAAGTATTTAATTGAACATTTTAGACCCCATTATTCTTGGCGAACCAGCTGGTCACCAAAGGCGTCAAGTTCATAATAAGGGAAATAACTGATGACTAGATTATTTGACGCAAAATGATAAGGATCAGTAGTCATTGATTGTAATATATTCATTTCCTTTTCTATTGCTACAGAATTGCATTCATTGATTAATCGCAAACTATAGTCAAAAATGGATAAACATTTTCATTGAAGAAGCTGTCTTACATACAAAATTACAATATATAATGGCGTTTTTTTTAAATTTATATTCTAATTTTATTTTTATTACTATTTGCATGTATTTGTAAAAAAATGTAATTATATTTTCTTTTCTTTGTTTTACGTAACTCATAAATGAATTAAGAATTTTCATGAAACATATCTATTATTATTTAAAGGTCTATTTTTGGAATTTATTATATAGATTTCAAATAAATATAATTTCATGTGTCCTTACAATCACAAATATTTATAACAGCAATACTTCCTTTATCAATAATTGGCAGACTGAAAAACCTATTAAAAGGAAAACAAACATTGTAAAATTCAGTACTTTTTTTTTTGAAAAGAAGAGCGTTCTTTTCAAACTTCCTCGGTTTCGTAACTGAATTTCTTTTTTTCCATACCTTATGAAGTCTTGCAGTAATATCTTATCTATAACCGGCTGCAACTTATGTACATAAGAATGGTATTCTATAATAACATAACTTATCAAAGATTAAAATACATTTAACTTTTACTTTAAGGGAGGAGGTGCACTTCTCGAAACATCTCAACTTTTTCGCTTTAGTATTATTCCCCCTCATACCTTACTAATCATTAACCAATTCTTTTATGAATTTAAAAAATTAATTAAAATATTCCATGGATAAAGGTACATCCATTTTTGGCAAATACACTCAATGAATTCTGATGGTGAACAAAAGGGCCCTTATAAAGTCTTGCAACAATGTCTTGTTTGAACCGGCTTCATACATAAGAATTCTATTGAATAGAGTTGTACATAAAGATAGTATTCTGTAATAAGATATCGACATTAAAGATTAAAGCATTTGACTTTTGCTTTAAAGGTGGGGAGTACATCTCAACTTTTCCGCTTTAATTCCATCTCCCCTATAACCTATTCTTACTAATCACTAACCAGTTAGTGTATGATCATAAATAAATTATACTCTTTCATGGATAACATTCACATACAACTTTTGGAACTCTTAATGAATACTGGTGGCGAAAAAAATGGGGCATTGTGGGGTCTTACAACAATGCCTTATCTGTAAAAGCCTGCAACTTATGTACACTTAAGAATAGTATTCTATAATAACACATCTGTGTTCAAGATTAAAATGCATTTGGCTTTTGCTTTAAGGGAGGGTTGATCTGCTCAACTTTTCCGCTTTAATCTCATATCCCCCACCTTATTAAACATTTAACCCCATGTTCATGAAGAACAATTAACCAGCTCCCCCACGAATAAAGGAACTCATTGTAACTTTTGTCATACATTAGCCGAAACAGCACGAAATCAGTCAGAGAGGCGCTTTATAATGATATTTGAAGTACTACACCGGTCATTAATATGCGACCGCTGAATCACCCTCTCGTAACAAATGACATTAATACCGCTTTTCCTTGCAGAACAGATGTAACCCGGCAAGAATTCACAACCCACCGCTTTCATATGCATTAGATACGAATCAATACTAAAGTAGACGCTCTAATTTTTTTCTAGTGGTGCAGAACAAGGGAGAAAAATAATAGGAAAATTACGAGGCCCCTTTTTTGGAGGGGGGGATAATTGTTGGCATTAGTAGGGTGCGGTGGATGCCGGATGGGTGGGATCCGGAATCGGGTCCCAATCTACGATTTATAACATGCGATTATTCTATTGTTTCATCACGAGTTCGGTTTTTACCTAGTGTGGATATCAAGAGTTTTCATCAAGCTGATGAATAGGTTGAGGGATTACGCACTTAGTGACATTAGATGCAGAAGACCTCCAGCTATGTGCGGTTTTTTTATAATACGGATATAAAAAGCAATTATAAAATATATAATACTAGTGTAGAGATTGATGATTTGGTTTTAATTTATTTCTTAATTTCAACATGGTCGTGCTAACTACCATGTAACAAGAAAATTGGTGTTTTGATTTATTAAATGTTTATATATATATTATATATACATATATATTAGTAGCTATCAGTATTAAAAAGAGGATATGATAAACTTCTCAGGATTCCTTTCCTACTTTCGATCCAGATTGCCACTATATCTTGGATATTGAAACAAAATATCAGAAGCACCATTTTATCAATATTTCTAATTTTTGACATCACCCATAACTATATTCCGAGTGACTAATCGATTTTTTTATACAATCCCATGCACTAGTTTGAGCTAACTCGGTAAACTTCTTGAAAATGTTGCATTTTTAAAACTGGAAATCAGTAGAAAATGTAATTTCTAAAAATTAAATTTATCATGTACATTCCTTATTTTTGTAGTGGATACACATTTTCATACCTCAAAATATCTTTGAGGAAAATTTCACCCAAATTCATAATCAAATGCATTGTTTCGCTTTAATCGCATGACTTTTTATATGTAAAGTGTCATCGTTACCCAAAATTGTTGTAATTAAAGACCTCTGTGGCAATTAGGAGGTCGAAGGATATTTTTTTGGTTGTTCATAATTCCATTGTTTCGTATTGCGGAAAACCTAATGTAAATTAGCTGTCTGATGGGGATCGAATTTTACCCTTTTGTGGCTTTGTTTTACTTTTTTGATTTCTTACCATGTCGATTACTTCGCTGTGACACATCTTTTTCCTAATGTTTCTCTGCCAGGATGGAATTTGAATCTGATATTTCATTTAATATTTAATTTCAGAAATTCATTTAAGATTTGAATTAGTGTTGTTTTGTACCATTTTTTTGACTTAGAATAATTTTTTATGTACACTTCATACTTTAAAATCTTTGATTGAATTCTTAATTTCTCCTATTTGAAGAAATTTCAAGATTTATTAAATAAAAAATACACTAACAACAATTATTTACCCACATTTCACGCAGCATTTTTTAAAATAATTTTTCACTTTCTTACTGATTGGAGTCAGGAGTATACGATACCAACAATTTTTTTTAAAAAAAACACCTTGAAATTTATGAGCATGATTAAAGATAATTTTCAGTGCTTGTTTCTTACCGAAAACTTAATTTCGGTTAACACGATCTTCAAACCACTTATTTCAACTCATTGGGGAAATTTAGCAATATCTATCTATCTATTCATTCATTTCTAACTCCCATGGAAAACTGAAATAATTAACTTCACAAAAGCTAATAATTTTTGTAATCTCTGTGGAGATCAATAATATTCATGATCTCAAAGATAAGTGTTCCTTCTTACTTTAAAGGAAATCAATTTGCATGAAAGAAAGTTTTTCTTTTCAACCAACATTGCATTATTGGTCCTCTCAAAACAGCCATCACTCATGATCTGAACATTGTTTAACATTATCTGCATTATTTGTTATCTTATTTAAAAACATGTTAAGAGGAACTTTGAAATATTGGACCAATATACAACAATGTTGCGAATCGATCATCTGCATTTTTCGTTTAATTCGTAAGATAAAAGATCTGGTAAGAAAAGATTCGTGTTTTCTGTTAGATATGACATTGTTGCATAGTTGGCAGCTCTGTAAATCTTAATCATGATATATTTTATCTGGATGCTTAAACAATTTTTACCAAAGAAGAAGATTTGCAAAATTCACATTATCATTAAATTTTTTGATTAACTGATATATAATTTCAACAATATTGGATTTATGACATATGAATATATACCACCAAGTTCCGATTTGACGAATTTTGAATTTCCATTCATTAAATATGTGTTAAAAATCTATACATATGTGTATATTAATTATTAATTAAGTTGAATTCAATGGCATGATGACCGATGTGGGTCAATGCCTACAGTGCTCATACTTGCTTTCTTGGCCAAGTTCCCTGGGGGTGCAATGCATGTGTCCCGGATAGATAGTCTAACGTCGAACCCTCTAGTGTTTAGTTCCTAAGCATGCTTGGTTCTCATTTTATCGACCCACCGAAGGGATGAAAGTCTGCGTCGACCTCGCCCAGCCCGAAGATTGAGGCTCGGGCCTGTGTCTTGGGAACGCGTGCGCTACCACTACGCCACTGGGCTTAATTTCTTATTTCACCCTTTGCATACTTTTGATACAAAGATAACACAGAAAATTGAAAACGTGTAACATATTTTAGATAAAAACAAACAGTTTATGTTGTACAAATATACTTTAACTATTGCTCTTATTAAATGTGCAGTGGAAGCTTTATAAGTCAGATAACATCTTCAAGACTGAGGGATCACTTTTAGTCTTGTGATCATGTCATCTGGCTACGAACCCGAAGATCGTGAGTTCGATCCTATCTGTCACCAAATAATAATATTGGTTCACAAGACTAAAGGTGATCACTCAGTTTTGAGGATTTTATCTGGCTTATAAAGCTCCCACTACTAGTTTAATAATTGGTTATTGGTTCTTATATGCATTAGCTTAACTGTTTTTCTAGCAAATGTGGTAAAATCTTTACAAAAAATTATATTGAAAATTTATTTGGGAAACCAATCTTTTTCCCAAGTTTGATTTTTTTGCAATTAAAAAAAAAGACACTGACTTAAGACTCAAGGAAACTATGGGAATTTATAGACTAATTCACAAAATAAAACAATTCTAAATAAATAAAATATCATGAAAACTATTGCACACCTCTTAAAATATAAGTTAACTCCATCTACATATTTCTCAAAACTATTTCCTTATCCAATTTATTCAACTGTATATAGTTCCCATAAACTAATTTTGAAACAGATAAAAAATTTATCTTCAGAAGAAAGTATGTCTAATTTAAATGAAATACTAAACATTAAAAAAAAAATTGAATAGCATACTAGTTTAAATAGATACAACCAGACTAGTGTATCCTGAGAAAAAACTTTCGAATCTATTCATCTATTATTTTGAGAAGTATTTGTATTTTCCTTTCAAACGAAGACAATCGGTTACTATTTTTATTTATGTGATTCCATTTGAAATACAATCTAAATAGGACATTCAAGTGATTCCGTTACATTAATGCTGAAAAGATATTAGATAAATTTGAAAATATATACTTCTTATTATTTCTAATTTCTTGTAAACTGAAATAATTGGCACTTTTATCCAAATGTATTTCAAAATCTATTTCGAAGGAAATATCAAAGAATAACAGTTTGTGCTCTATAATTTATAAGAACAGGGAGATACATACAGCCTTATACAGAATTATGATTGAAAAATAAATTGAACAAAAGCATACAGAAAAAGCTGTTAATGTAAAAGGGAAATGTTTTATTAACTATGGGGTGTGTGTGTTTTTTGACAAAGAAACACTTTATATGATATTTCTAACAAAACAAATATTAGCCATGTATTAACAAATTATCACTGACGAATATTGAGTATGCTGATTAAAAATTAAAGTTTATCCAATTAAAATTCCTGCATTACAATTCTATAATATTTTTATTTAATGCTAGTAGTACAAAACTATTGCAAAAAGTTGACTAAGTATTATTGTTTCAGATATACAAATATTACAACAATATAACTTTTAAAATTATATTAAATATGCGTGTTAAATGCAAATTATGTTACCTACTTATATTCTATAACCATAAATAAATTTTATCTAAATATAAAACTAAATTCAGTTTTAGAACAAAATTTAGTTGCCCACTTCATCCGAAATTAGTAAATTAAAATATCCTTGTAAAATTTACGGAAAATAAAAATTATATCTATAAAATTATAGTTATTAATATATCATTACTCTGCATTCACCCTCCTGCTTTTCTAATAAATTACAAGAAAGATTTCAGAACAGTATTGCTTAGTAAGCTTAATTGGTAGAATAACGTATTAGATTGTGGAATTCTCATTAAGGAGGAAAATTATTTTGTAATAAGTAATTTGTCTGAAAATTTTAACGATCAAATTATTAAAAAAATAAGTCTAAAGAAATATAAGAGGATAACTGTTGTTCCAGATTAATAATAAGATGGGCAAGAAATTTTGCTTTACTCGAATTGATTTTGAAAAAAATAATACTTTAGAAATAATTTTATAAATAATACTTTAAAATATTTCTTAAATACCCACATGCATTACAATAAAATTATAAATTGAATTAATACTAACTATATAAATATCAATATTAAAGAAAAGATAATCTATCGATTTGCTATCATATACACTAGAACTTGCATCGTTTAAAATATTTCCGTCTGAAAAACCTATCAAGGTAATAAACTACATTAATTAACCAATTCAGGATTATCATATTTCAAATATCTCCGCGGTCAAGCACTACAAATTCAAAATGATTATTTTAATATTATTCTTGATCATTTGAAAAATATCAAGCTTGTTACTATTGATAACTTACATTATTCATAAAGGAAAAAAACAATTAGCTAAACACTTTCTATTCTTGGATCGGTCTTCATTTTCTTGCCAAATAGAAGGCATAAGTAAGTATACCAAAAAAGAAAATGCTCTTTGTGTGCATACTCCTGGTGATCACTTGAAAAATAGATTCTCGAGAATCATCATTAAATTAAGCTCTGTACCGTTTGTATTCTCTTTTTCAGAGTACCACACACAGTAAGCCCAGCAATCATTAGAAGGAACAAACCGTCACTGGAGAAAGGAGTATTAATCTGCTTACATCCCCCACCCTAATAAGATTATAGATATTATTTACACCCTTTTATCCAGAGCTTCTTCAAAGAAAAAAGTCAAACATCAAATAAGGAGATATTTTGGAAAACATTACCTCTTGATCCAGTCTATTGACGATTAGATTACATCATATGTGGAATATATAAGTAACTAAACTATAGAGGTATAGGTAAACCAATACATGATATGAGAATAGCTCTTTGAAGATTATTAAAATTGTGCGCGTGTATACAAAGGAAACGTTTACGTTTATTGACCGCAAAGATTTTTTTCCTTCTTTGAGAATATGAATTCATTTTAAGGCAAGTTAGCGCAGACTGTCCAAATTGCCTACTGTTAGCATACTGCCTTTTATATGCGGTGTTGTTCTTAGTCCACTTCGTAGATGGCGTTGTTCTTCGTTCAGAGTCTACCTTACGATTGCGCATGCAAAGTTAGATCACGTCAACAAGGAAGCAGAAGAGGTGTTTATATTAATATAATTAAGTATTTCGTGTTAGTCTTTTGAAAAGAATTGATCGTTCTTCAATTTTTTCATCAACTAAACATTACGATTCATTTAAAATTTTAAATATATATGTAAATTATAGACAATATGAAAGAAACTAAAAATTTGTAATTATTGCATCAAACATCTAACTATGGATGATACAATTTTTTTTAAACATTCTGTACAAACTTTATGGAATATTTGAAGTTATAATTACAAATTCTAAATGATTTCTTCTTAATAAATTTCTTTATTCACTAAACACATCAGTATAAATCAATATTTTTTAGCTTCACTAAATAACTAACGATAGGAAAAATCTTTTACACCAGCAGAAAAGAAAAAAAATTTCTATGAAATAAAAGAAACATAATTCGTAAGAGACAAAAGGGTTTATTTTAATATTTTGTTTGACTGTATAGTCTTCTGAGACATTTTATTATTTTTATTCAATATCTACTTGAAATTCATTTTCTACTGAAATTCCGCAAATAAAAAAAACTAATATTACTCCAAATAACGAATCAATGGCTAAAAATTCTCCTCCTGAAGAGTTCAAATTTAAATACGGTTTTAACGAACTAAAACAGTAAGATTTAAATTCATAAAGAATGTTTTTTTGATAGGTTAAAAGATGAACATATACTTAAAATAGCAAGTAAACTTTACTTGTGAAAACACAGTTTCACAATATAACAATTCATGCGACATTACATAAATTAGAAATTGGAAGGAAAAATTTGCGAAACTCATTAAACAAATTGTATAAAATAGAGTAATTCAAATATAGTTTCAAGGATTCAAGAAACGTTTTACGTAACAATTTTATTTTGATATGAAATTATTCATTAATAAGCATTGCATTGTAAACTAAAAAAAGCGTTAATGCATACCAGAATAAGAACTTTAATTTCATCTTTTTAATGAAATTGCCATATTTTTTTAAGTATTTTCATTTGTAAAAAAAATTTGTTGCGGATGTTAATTTCGTAAATATTTAAATTTGTTACAACAAATTAACTCTGCAATAATTTAATTCCATAAGCCTCTAAAAATAGTTTAACCAGAAATAATGATTAGTCTAGTAGAAAGTATACATATAATACAAATGATTAAGAATATTTCTTATTCAATTATATAAAAATAATTATCCTTTTATTCTTAGAAACGCCCCCATTAGAGTTTATAATTGTAAAAAACTCTTTCTTGAGAAGTGGAACACGTTTCTTCTGCACGAACCCATAAACGTTAAAGGAGGGAGGATAAGGAAAAAGGTTTTTCTTTTCCACTTCTAAGTGAACAGTTCAAATTCTACTCAACGCCATTTCAGATAGCCAGAACAGCATTCTTCCGGCATTACCAAAGCCAACAATTCACCAACGCAGTTTGTCAAGGAATTTTATTTTCGGCTACAAAACTGAACAACGTAAACAAGAAGAAAAAATATATATGTGAGATATCGAAAAAAAATACCAGATTGAAAAAGCAGTAAAAGAAAAAAAATGGAAAAAAAAATCCTTTAGATGGATATTTTATGGACTAGCCCAGATGCATCTGGTCCCCCCTTTTGCTTTCGCTTCTCTCACTAGGTAATCCCTATCCCCTTCCAAAAAGATGGATTCTTTTTTTAGCCATTCACTGGCTGTTTACCGCTTTTAATGAAAGGCTGGACAATGCTAAGAGTATTATGAAAAGCAGGTGAGGAACTGCATTTCAACCAGCAAGAAAGAAAGCATAGCAATGGAAGTCATCTATAGTTAAAAAAAGAAAGAAAGCCTCACATTTTTTTGGCTTTTATCAAGCATTTTTATTCATGCAGTTTCGAGGGTTTAGGCAAAGATTATAGCAAAAATCACAGCTCATTTTTAACCTTTCTACTAAAATGGAATGGTAATCCATATATAATTCCAATGATAAACCATGGCCATGAATGACAATGATTTCCAAAATATGGGAATATATCATAAGCTTACTTTCCTATAAAGTTATAATATAAGTTTCATCAAACGTAGAATTAACAATGAAATAGATGGAATATAAAGTATGTATATAAATATATTTCTTGGTTTTTTTCAGACAGAATTCTATACAAATTTTCAATTGAATATACAACAAAATGAAATATGATTGGAAATTATGCGTCATTAAGTATAAAAGTGTTTATGTTTTCTTTTTGTTAACAAATGAAAATTCAATAATTCACGAAATAAAGTAAGCAGAGAAGAATATGACGATTGATCATCTAACGTGTAGTAGGTCAAGGAAGTCCATCTAAGGGTCTATCAACTCTCACAATTGCAGAATTAGGGTTACTGAAAATCCTAGAATTGTCTTGGGAAGCCCCAACGCATGATGTTAGTTGTGAGGTAACCTGAAGTGACAAGTTTGCCGTGATCGTCCGAATGGATGCTTAAAGACAGCATCTGACAACTATGCCAACAGACATGCTGTGCAATGCTATTCACAACACTGCTCATCGACTTTAGTAATTGTTGGCAAATGATGGTTGACAAGTCGAAAATTTGAGATAAAGGACATTGGTAAAACTCAATTGTTGAGCTAATTATTGATTTTGTTATGTGAAGAGCCATCTATTGATAGTTTTTTGCACTGAATTGTTTCCAATAAAATCCTATTTCATTTCAAGCATGTGTGTATTTTTACCCATCTACTTACATTATTTCATAAATTATTAAATTGAGTTTTTGAATTACTTATCTTATATGCATATTATATATACATGCATTTGCATAAAAATAAATAGATAGAGTGAAACACTATTTTTCCTCAAGTGACTAAATTGCATTTTTAAACACTCCTCAAGTGTAAGCAGATTTACCTTTCTCGTTTTTGACGCTCTATATAACAAGCATCACCGTTAGTGTCTTCTGTCCAACCTAATTAGCTCCAAATAGCCTGGGGATAGCGTCGATTACATTAATTAGATTGGCTCAAATTTTTAAAAAATCAAGTTAATATTTCTCGAATTCTTAAGATCCGAAAGTTGATAAAAAATGTTTTAAAATAATTTGTTTAAATAATTGCTTAAACATAGCCAACGGCATAATTTCTCTATACACGAGATAAACAGCGAATTTCTTTGAATGGATGGTTGATTTAGGTGAGCAAAACTTTAAAATCCTAATAAGATTGTAACAATTTCCTTTCGCAGTTTTTTGAAACATTTGAAAAGGTTTCAAAAAGTTAAATTACATTTTCATTTCAATATTTTTTGTTAAAATATTTTAATTTTATTTTCCAATCATAGTGTAACATTAAGTGCTCCCATTTTATGTTTTCATTTTTTAAAAAAAACATTAATCAGGAGTTATATTCCAATAACTATTCTTTATAAAATTAGGCTTTATCTATAATTTTTAATGCAAATAAGATTTTTTAACTATATTATAAAGAGAGAAATTTAGAAATCAATTGCGTTCCTTTCATATTACAAAAATGTGCATTTGAAGTTTTCATTCTACTTGATAGAGAAATTTTTCATAGAAATAATCATTTGGAATAAAAGAAAATCGGTTCTTTAAATATTTTCTATTGAATCAGTTGAACTAAAAAGAAGACAAAAAATGCAAACGAATTTTAGTTGAAGCTTGAAATAGAAATGCTAGATTATAATAAATGGAACCCAATTTTTTTTATCATACATTTCTTTTTTTTTTGTATTACTAAATAGAATCTGATCTTAAATGCTTAACAAATAAGTAATGTCAGAGTATATCCAATTCCAAGTTTATTGAACTTTTGTGATAATAAATATAAATAATAATATAAATAAAGTTACTAAATATTCTGTTACTATCAATTGTTTTAGTTCAGTTATATTAACGTCTAGTTTTGAAGCAACGCTCTAGCTATTTGGAGATGATTCTCGTAATTTTGAACCGCATTCAAAAAAATAAAAAGAAAAAAAAATGCATTAAATATTTTGAGCTGACCTTAAATATCTTTAAATATCATTTTGAAGATAATTAGAATTATCCTTAACTATTTAATGGTAACATACATTAAAAAATACGTTTTAATTTTTACAACAGGAGAAAAAAATCATTCGTTTGTCCTATAAATAATTGGAGATCGAGCGTTGTTAACCCTTAAACAAAAAAAATAAATTCCATTTACCACGCATAACATAAGTGGAAAATCCCAATTTTATTGGTTTAATATCATTAAACCACCTCAAAAAATAAAAACACGCATTCCAATTCTGAACCGTTCCATCTGCGCATAGTAAATTTAAAAGAAGTATGAGGATAACCTAAGCCTCATATATAAGCCTCATGAACTATATTTGTAAAAAAGGTGAAACGTTAAAATTACAAAAAAAAACCCATCAAACTGAGTCATCTGCCTTGGAAAAATCTATTAAAGAAAAATGTTTTCAAACTTTGGAATTGAATTTCCTGTGCGACCTGGTGACGGTTAGGTTAGGTTATGAATACAGAATGCCTTTCAAAGGCGTTGATACATTTTTTTTTTTTTTCATTTTTTATTTCTTTGCAAAATTCAAGCACGTTTCTACTTCCAATCGGACACGCACTTGCGAGTTTTTATAATTTTTCTTCTTTTATTTTGTACAGTAGTAAATCTGTACGGAAATGAAATTCGAAGGATGAAGTCACAAAATTTAACTTTTTTTAGAAAGGACTACTTTGTATTGTAATTCTATATCTTTTGGATATTTTTCAACAAAACCCTCATGTAATTCGATTATAAAACAAAACATTTTTTTTTTTTTTGAAATTACTACTACATTATACGGAAAATATTTCTTCCCATCATAAAGGATAATAAATCATTACTTAACAATCGCATCAAAAAAGCAAACTGCAAGTCATGCAATGATTGTTACTGTCTCGTATTAGTACAGAGAAAATATAGTATTCGATTTAAAAAAATGAATTTCATATTTTTATTAATCGCCACGTTTCAGACCTCCCTTGAAAAACAGATTTTAGTTAAATGTCCGTCTGTCTGCGACAAAGTTAACATAAAAACTATTTGAACAAGACGGTTGAAATTTAGTACACGGTATTTATACCGTATACCAAAAGATGCCTGCCAAGTTTTAGTCGAAGAGCACAATAACTGCAAAATGAAAAGAATTAGATAAATAAAATTCGGTGCGTTTAATTTATGTCCATAGTCTAGACAGCTATCGCAGTTTGAGCCAGATACAAAAAAGGGTTGATTGTCTGTACTTTTAGAAACATGTTAAAGCGATGAGAAATATTTAAATGCATTATATTTGGAATAGAATTTTTTTTTCTTCAAGTGTTCAATTGTGTGTTCAAGTGTTCAAATTTTTGCTTCATCCTGATGGTAAAAGCGTATCGTTTTTTATGTATTATTAACCGCACACCAAAGATTAATCGTAAAAAGACTTACCATGGATGATACGAAAAATTCAGTGAAAACACAAAATTGGTGATAAAAGTTAATACTTCATAACTATTGCACACCAGTAACATGTAACTCGTTCTCAGATATGACACCTTTATGGATGTCTATGCAAGAAAATTTACAACTATGAAAAATAAAACTAGATTACATCAATACATTTGATGTTTATCATAAATATATAAGTACCCCATATATTTACTTTTTACAGCTAAAATTTATAATACCCCATAATCTACTTTTCTTCAGCAAAAATATAAAAATTTCTTTCTGAAGCATTTCAGTCATTTTTTAAAATTTTAATCCTGTTTATATACATATTTTATATCTAATTTTATATACATTTCCAAAATTCAACATTTTAAAAAGAATTCTTATTCTGTTTTTAAAGATAAAGCGAATAAAGTATCATAAGTTCGTAAACAAAGAAGGTAAGGTTAATGAATTGATTAGATAAGTTTCATTTAGGATTTTAAAATTCAGTAAGTGTTTTTAGAACTATCATTTAGTATATTTCTCCTAATTAATATACATAATTATTAAATCTTTTTACATTTAGGCATATTAAGAAATTACATTTTACCAATCTCGCTCACAAAGTTTGTGAGATTGTGTGTATGCATGAACATTGGTAATATAGTTGGATGTGTAATTCCCATTAACAAATTTTTTATATACATTATTCTAGCTATATTGTACTTTTCCGTTTAGAGATGAGGGCAAATCAAAAAAAAGTTTTTCAGAAAAGTTTAAAACGCATAGATTCATAACAAGATTAAGTTTAAATGTCCTAATGTTTCAAATATCTTCTCTTTCAATGCATCTTTTTACTAATATAAGATGCTCCAAAAATACTTGAGGCACAATTAAACAGCTGACATAGCAGCGTAACTTTTATACGAAAATTCGTATCACAGTTCAAAAACATTTTTACCTTAAGGAGCAATTCGGTTTCAAAATCCGTCCATAGATGACGTTGAATCTCGAATAGTAAATGAAAACATAAAACAACCAAACAAAACATGTTACTTATTTATATATTTTATTTACATTTGAAGTCTTCTGAATTTAAACATTATACACGAGTTTTATGAAATACGCATGAAATCACAATTTTCATGATCACTGTTCGTCGATAAAGGGGTTGAATTGTATTAATGCCACTTAGATATGATTCGTGTAGTAAGTAATTAAGTTACTACTAGACGAATACTTCATAACTATGATTGTATAATATAACACAAGATTGTATGAGATAGATATTTAATAATTCCTGGCAATGGATAAATCTGTTAGTTTTGAGTTTTCTACTATTTTTTAAAAAACAGACTTCTACATGTTAATTTAGAATTTTTAAAATTATTTATTCCTCTTTTGAATAGATGTTCATAAATTCCTTATTAATATTTTTAACTTAGAAATGTCAATATAGATGAATTATATAGCATAATAACAGCTAATATAATAACCAGAATTGTAAAATAGGAATATAATAGGGGAATAATAATAGTAGAATCGGTCTAGTTGTTAAGCTAATCGGTAACAAGATTTTATTGACATATATTTTGCGATGGCTCTAGAATATGAAGAAAAGGAAGGGACAATCTACTTGGCCACTTTTCAAAACTTCCGTCTACTTTTGAACAATGCACATGCTGATACTACAGATAGGCAATTGATTGAGACAGACGATCATTAATGCCTTTTTAGGGGATTATTGAATTCTCTTCTGAATTAAAAATTAGGCCGGTAGCTTATGTAAGGGAATTGTTTCTTAATGTATGGGAATGTTTCTTATGTAAGGGAATTGATTTTTTTTAGTGTTTACTTTTTTTTAATTTATAGATCCAAGGGGAAACACTTGCAAGAATTTTTTTAATGATTTTTACTAGAATTAATTTTATATTTAATTTTAAATTCTTTCAAGGATTTTTAAATACCCTATGATGTAATGTGAATTTAAGAAATGTTTATCTAATAATTTTTACATACAGAAATTCTTGTTATCAATGCTACTGTTTCTATCTAGACGTATGGGAACTATACTTTTGTTTAACGATTAATTAATTTTAAAAGATATCGAGGAATTTCGTTCTCTTAACTAACATTTATTGGAGCGCGCGTGTGTGTGTGGATATCTGTTACTAAATACCGTACGGATGTGTTGCCTGTACCATGACATTTATTTTGACTTCGTTATTTATTTTCCCACGGCGCTTTTGTCAGCGAACCATAAATGGGAGAAATCATTTCCTTTGTTCTGCTACGATCACTACTTACTTGGTGCATTTCTTCCGTAAATGACCAGAGAAAGGTGGGAAGGGAACGTGAAATCAAGAGCCATATGTGTGTTTCTTTGGGGCCTACCTTTTTTTCATCCTTGTGATAGATAAGTACAGTGGAAATAAAAAGAACAAATACTGGACACACACAATTTAAGGAAACAGAGTAACTTCCTGTATCGGTCGTAACCCGTTTTCCTGGATATTATTGGCTCAGCCCTAAGACAGATTAACTTTTTTTTCCTTCACATTTCAGTTGATAAGGTGGGTGTTCCGAATATCTTTTAGAGGAGGTGGTGGTCTGGATCATTTATGAGAGAAGGAAAAATATCGCGAAGACTTATCGGAACCAGATCTTAGACAAACGAAATAGAAAAAAAAATGTCAGTGAATCTTTTCTGCTCAAAGGAATCCCGGATTGTGGCAAATATTTGAAGCCTGAAATATGGTTTTTAATTCAGATAATATTAAAAAAAGCAAATATATCCAAGATATGAGAAGTAAAAATGAAATATTATGTGATCTTAAAATAACTAACTATATCTTGAGGAAAATAATGGATTTTAAGAAAGAATATGAGGGTATCATTTGTAGAACATAGACAATTCCACGAAATTCTAATATAAAATTTCTTTCTAACTCAATACATACATAGAATGAATAAAAATTCGGAATATACATATATACATATACACATACATATATATACACATACATATATATACATATATATACACATACATATATACATATACACACACACACACACACACACACACACACATATACATATACATATACATATACATATACATATACATATACATACATATACATACATATATATATAAAGAGATTTAAAAATTTTTAGAAAAAGATATCAAATTCATATTCCAACAAGAAATACTACATTTCAAGGTACAATTTTGTTCATTTTGTTTTATTATATTCATAGATACTTCTTTCAGAAAGAAGTAATTTCATTTATTAATCAAAATATCAAGGGTGTTTATTGTTTGAATCATTATCATTTAGGTTTCTAATCATGTAATAGATATTATTTTTAATATAACCGAGTTTCATTTTGCTTTTATTGTTTTTAGTTTTCTTAAATTATTTTTATTTCACTATAACCACTAAATAGCTTTGAAGCATTTATTTGCCATCTTAAACTTAATGCGTCATTTCATTATTTGACATCCGACAATAATTTGCATTTTATTCTCACTTCAGTAAATCCGGGAGATTCCTTGTAATAGTAAATCCTACGTTATGTCGATATCATTTCTAAAATGTCGTCTTTACTACACACAATGTTTCTTTTATATTTCACAAACATATTCACCAACTTTCGAACA
Source organism: Argiope trifasciata (assembly GCA_026543055.1). Lineage (NCBI taxonomy): Eukaryota > Metazoa > Arthropoda > Arachnida > Araneae > Araneidae > Argiope > Argiope trifasciata. The sequence goes on from JAPMOQ010041261.1 coordinate 360,822, forward strand.
TATCTATTAATCGAATTTACAAACAACCAGCTGAACAAAAGAGATACAACTGAATTAATGCAATGAGTAAAAGCCTTCTTTCCTTCTTTTGACAATATTATCACCATTTTTTATTTAAAAACTAAAATGCATTACAGAGTAAAAAGTAAAGGAATTAATTAGAGGAAAATAATTTATGGGATCACAAATATTTAATAAAAGCCGATATCGGAGTGATTCTAGCTTCTGTTTTAAAAATGCTTTTTTAACTATGGCTGAGAATGAAAAATATCAAAAAGTATTTCTTCAATGTTATAAATGTTTCCCAAAAAGGATTTGTCTATAAGAACCATAAATCTAAATTACAGATCTCGTAACTCTTTCTTGTAATAATTAAATTACCAACTGAAAAATTTGCAAACAAGCTGCGATTACTAAAAGATTCAAGATTTCTAAAATTCGTTTCTGTTTTAAAGGCGTTTTAACAATAAATAAAATACAAGTCAAATGACCTTACTTCAGATGAAATACATGCTCCTCAAAAACTGCTTCCAAATAAAAAATTTAAAACAAAAAATCTGAATTTGAGGCCTTTTAGGACAGTTAAGGAAATCTTACAATAAGAAATTAACCATAGCATTAAATAAAAAAAAATCCAATTAGAAATAAATATTAAGTTTAAGTGCAAAAAAGGAATTAGATGAAATAAAAATCCATCCTGAAATATTTACAAAGGATCACCCTCAGGCAAAAATGCAAAGATGTTATTTTGTGGGTAAATGTGAGTTATGTGATTTTTATCCAAGTATTGACCCCTCGTGACCCCAATAATTGAGGCTTTTTGAAGATAAAAATCACCATCAATATATCAAAGACGTTAAAATACACAATAATAGAAAATATTATTTTAAAATTCAAATCTCAGCGGGATCACACTCAAATCAAATCAAACTAAACTATTTTGAGACCATTATCAAAGCATAAGACCAAAAAGCATTGAAAAAAAGGAATAAAAACAAATAACATACCTGTTGCTAAAAACTTTTAAGAAGGAACTAAAAGCTTTTATGTAAACTTTTAAGAACGAAACCCATAAGTGCAATCAATATAATAAACTGTATTCAACTTTCCCGCACTTAAAGTTGAATACGCCTACAACGTTTCGTCATCAAATGAAATAAGTTGAACGATCTCAGTGCCATCTATTGAGTTGAGAAATTTAAATAAACTGGAAAGAAAAACTTTAGTAGTGAAAAATAGGTTAGAAAATAACAGGGTATGTTAAAAAAAAGAAACAAATCTTTTGTTAAAATTTCTGTACAGCAAAATTTTTTGGGAAAATCATTACAGTTTAGGGGTTTAATGAGATTAACTACTGCTTCATTATATGAAATTTTGTTGTTAATTTTTTACCCCGTTTAAATTATGAGAAAATCTAATTCTTGAAATTTATAATTTAAATTATAAGGCCAATTACAGAGTTTAATTATTTTAAAGCTAAATTCATAACTTTTATCGTAAATACCTTCTTTTCTAAAGTTTTTTTCACTAAGAATTTCAATTTTTAAATCCAAATAGGTTACTTTGAGTTTAAATAACAACATTCGCTTTATCTACGCTGAACAAAAGTGAATCATCAATATATCTACAACTATTTATTAAATTACATTTAATTATTTTTTATAGTAATATTTAACAAATGTTAATGAACAAGCTGTTTCGAATTTAATTCACTTCACTTTTTATAAAAATTAATACTGTTAAAAACATAATTTTCGGTAATATTAAATTTACATAACTCAAGCCAGTTGCATTTTGTAGTAAAATCTATTAATTTTCTTTTATTAAATTTTCATGAGATATATTTGTGTATAAATTTTCAAAATAAACGAAAACTTTAACATAAATAAAGCTTACAATTTCTTCCATATTCTATTTCATCGTCCTATTTCTATGTTCACTCACAATATATTTTATTTCGAATACTGATATATCTACTCTGGATGTCTACTGGTTTAGAGATAGCAGACATTTTCTAGGTATTTTTCAAGTGTTTGGCTTTAACTCAAAGCAGTCAGAATATCATTTCTTATTTAAAGTAATAAAAATAATAAATTTATACATCACAGTCTGAAAAAATATCTTAAAAATAATTTCTTCTATATTTTTTATTAAAATGGTTTGAAATTTTAGCGGAATCTATTTATATATAAAAATATAAACATCTATTAATTTTCCATGAGGTAGATTTGCGTATAAGTTTTCAAAATAAATATAAACTTTAACATAATCAAAGTTACCAATTTCTTCCCGCATTCTGTTTCATTGACCTATTCATATATTTTCTCACAATATATTTTATCTCGAATACTGATATATCTATTACGTATATCTACGGGTTCAAGGATAGCAGATAACACTTCTAAATACTATGTTCCAAGTGCTGTGACTTTAATTCAATTCAATCAAAATATCATATTCATCATCAAATATCATGTCTAATCAACACACAAATAATACATTTGCTCATATGAGTCAGGACAAATTCTCAGATATAATTTTTTCCACTTTTTTTTTAGTAAAGTTAGTTACATTTTACGCTCTGAATGCTAATGAAATAAAATGATTTCAACATAATATTTTTAAATATATGTTAAAATAAAGGGAAAATATTAATAAAGGAGCATTTATTTTTATAATATTTTTTTCTGCCGTGCAATAGCTATTTCCTTGTTTGATTGTGCGCTTGTGTGTGTGCTTAATATGTATGTTTATATGTATGATATACCATGCATGTATGATATAGCAAGTAAAATCGGACGGCAAGCATAGAATATTCAGAAATGTTTGTAAATCCTTTAGCACTAACAATGTTTAGTTAATAACAGGGCGTAGATCTTTACTGCAGTTTCACAAAACGTTTAATGTAATTAAACTCGAACAACACACATCTAACTAATTATCACTCTATGTGACCACAGTTCAAATATATGATTAATTTAGAACTCTGTCAACCCGAGATATCGCACTAAGGATAATCTGGACTAAATATTAGTGAATGGAGGTTTATGAGGCAATGTTCATAGAATGGAATATCAAGAATTCTCTATTCAATAAGTTATCTTGAATTATTTGTTCCCAAATTTTCTTTTTCGCAGTTCTTCAGCAAAAATTGAAAAAGTATCGCAACATGATTTTTTAAGATCGATTAATCTATCTTTATCTAATTTTTATTTTTTATTAATTAATAAAACAAAAATAAATATTAAAATCCATTTCATATCGTTTCAAAGTAATTGTGCTTAAACAATCATGTTTGCATTTATTTATGCCATCTTATTTAAATTATCATGCATAGATTATCATAAATTGCTTTTATACACATTTCCGATGGAGCATAAATGAGGGCAGGTGTAAAAAACAATTCACTGAGAAAATTAATTAAATGCATTGTTGTAAGGTATTCTAAAAATTTATTAAAATTAAACTCTTTGAACTACAGTTGTTATTGAGTTACTACTATTTTGAATTTGAAGATGGTTTTTAGTTTAGTTCTACTAACCCTTCGTCTTGAAAAAACACTAGGGGTATTTTTGGACGAACCTACTAATTCTCAGCAGCGGTCAGTTTACGAGGACGACACCGTAACTAGACCCCTGTCTTTAAACTCCTACACCATACCATATCATAACAGTGGGAAGACGTTTGGCCCCCGATGACTTTAACTTATACCAACCCACTTACACAGCAATTCTTCAGTGGATTCGGGGGTCGAACCTGAAGCCTTCCTGTTCCGAAACAATGATCTTAGCACCAACTAGCCCAGCGCAACTATTTTAAGACGGTGTAAAAATAGTTTTTGAACAATGAGAAGTTACAAAGGTAAATTGTTTAAAATTCGATTAAATTGTTAATAAAAATTTAATTAAAATTCTAAAAAGACATTTATGAGTGAGCACATACTGCCTCAAGTATTAACATTCCAATTTTAATAGTTCTAAATACTTGTTTTGTCCAGCACTTTAAATCGTTTTTTGAATCAAGTACATCATAATTCACAAAAGTTTTTCTAACCTTTAAACATAGTCGTAAAAGTACAAAAATTGCCTATTTTGAATGTTTATTAACAGTGACAAAATAAATTGGAAATATTTAAGTATCTATATATAGATGATATAGACATGTAGACTCATTATAAAATTTGCGTGGCCGAATAGAAGAATTTTTGAAATTTTAACTTTTTGATATGTGCCAAAAAGGGAATCATAAATATCTTTAAACGAATATTGTAAGCGAATGTAAGTAATGAGTTTATTGACAACCACTTTATTGGTTTTATGAGATAAAACAAAGCCATCATTTTACAAAGTTTTGAATGTTGTAAGTATCTTTAAATGAATGTTTTTATAGTTTCCTCCGGAGCGTGTGAAAATGCTGAGACCATCATTTTCTAGAGAGCATGTGGAATTAAACGAAAAAACTGAAACTGGATCAGGAAATAAGGGAACATCTTAGAATGAAATTAACATGTACTAATTTAAGATAAAAACATTTGGAAATCAATTAAAATTTAAATAAGCTTTTAAAAACTATTATGGCATATATATTTATCTTATTTCGATGAAATAATGCTTACATAATATTTATACAATTTTATCTTAGGATATGTGCTGACATTTTCTCATTCGCGTAATGCCATAACTAATGCTCTCCAAAGATTCTCTTAGTTTCAAAATTTTACTATCACAACAAAAAAAGAAGCTTTTTAAAAAAAATCCTTATCCTTAAACAAGAGGTTGAAACTAGAGCAAATTCGATGAAAAGCAACCTGATTTGCATATTTTTAACCCATTTTTTTCGGTGTTTTTGTCATACTCGGATTACTTAAGCCTAATTAACTCAACAAATAACTCCCACCGGGATATACCTCTTACGCTTATCTGTTGACACCGCTATACATCCATCTAAAAAAACTTCTTGCTTTTACCTGATAAAAAGAATTACCCAATTCTATGCAATTTACTTACGGACGAAAAAAGAAGATCGCTTTTATATGTCATTTAGGAATATTTTTTTTCTTGTGACACTTCGAAAGTCTTCTGATGCTGTCATCACACATCCACTGTGAATAAAGCTAAGATGATGGATCAGGGCTTCGATGACGGGTAATATCGCAAGCCTTATCGACCAAGCTAGCATGTTCAAAGGTGACGATACTGATATGGTATTCGATCAATAAAAATATAAAATAAGGTGGATATTTTTTTCCATGGTCTCCTGCTTTAATCGACTTGGTCACAATAAGGTAAACAATGCGTTTATTGACAGCCACTTTATTGGTTTTATGAGATAAAACAAAGCCATCGTTTTGCAAAGTTTTGAATTACAATCTGCTATGTGAACCATGAATAATCAACAAATGTCCACTTTCTTTTATGTCTTTCGCTTTAAAAAAACTATTTTGTATGAATTTTAGGATATCATTACAGTAAAAAAATTAAATTTTTCAATGATATTGTCTATTTGTTTTCAAAATCTCTGAAATCCGAATTTTGATAAGCATTCAATTTACTTGGATTCTAAAAAAAATAATTTATAAATATTATTTTTAAATCCTTGTTCAGAGTTAATAATATTAATACCCCTAATGGACAGTTTTAGAAGTTTATTTACTGTTCTTAAGGACATCATAAGCAGTTATTACTGTCTTCTCAGAAATTTCCATATTGCAAATACAGCTTTCCACCCAAAAAAATTCTTGGAAAAATTTATATGAACGGATCAACACGACAGCAACACAGAGTGAGCCGGGTTGAGTCCTAACAGAAATCACCAGTCATGGCGTAATTCCTCTCATGGTAAGCATGTCCATCATCGATAGGAGGAATCCACCCCCACCATTTCTGTACCAACCAGAATGGCGAGAACCAAAGAACTTTTTTTTTAAGGAATCTTACTAGAAACAGCTGCTCCGATTCGCTCTGTGGCATATGGAAAAACCTAAATGACCGGACCGCCACAACAGCAACAATAGAGGGAACTTTGGTTGGGTCCTAAAGCTGGTCACCGGTCAAGGTACAACCCATTCCTTTGGAAATATATTTCGTCATCGATGGTAGGAGACGATCCCTACTTTTTTCTAAAACTACCAGGGTGGTGGAATACCCCCACCATACTCGAAGTTGTTAATTCTCAATTACGAGAACGATATAAAACTCGTTTTGTCTCTCTGCATAGGCAGCTTTATGTTATTTTAAGTGTCCGTTCAATACTTTTAGGTTCTCAAAAAAAAGTTTGGAAAGTTGTCCTTTTATGTTGCAAGGAGAATTAATTGATAAAACATTAATATAATGAGTTTAACTCGTCTATTTTATACGTGATTTTACTTTTCTTAAATTTTTATAGGTATCAAAAGCAAAGTCATAAACGTAAGAGGCGTTCATGGTTAATGCTTACTTTTTCCTTGTTTTGTATATTTCCAATTAAAATACACGAATATTTCGTTTTTAAGGTAATTAAAAGACTAACTTCTGGGAAATGTATACATTTTCCACTGATCTGTCGTGTTGCCATATAATATTGTTTACTTCCTAAAATTCTATCATAAGTCATTAGCCATTTATGTTCTAAAATTCTGTGCAAAGTTACTGCACAGAATTTTACGTTTAACTGTTATTTCTCGATAACAAATATTTATCTTCAATGAAATCCATTATTGATTTCAATAACCGCAGACCAAGAACTTTTCTTGTAAAATATCTTTATATGCTCATAAAATGTACATTATTTATTTTATTTCTTAATTTATTTATTTTGAGTATTGTAAATGTTAACTTAGTATTTTAAATGTTAATTTATTTATTTTCATTTTTTGTAAATGTTTCATTGACTATTTTCTATTTATTCTTAAAAGTATTCAATAATTCTAAAAATTTTACACTTTTGGCTTTACTTGACCAAAATGACAATTAATACTAGTTTCCAGAAAGTGACAATTAACGCGAATTTAATTTAAAAATAGATTCTTTTCAGTTTTAAATTATAAAGTGAAAATAAGCACTGCAAATTTTTTAAGGAATCATTACATAATTCATTGAAACATCACACTTCTGAGTAGAAATATATAAAAGTAAATATTTGGCTGAAAACTATTCTATCCATTTGCCTTTAACTTGATCTTTGATACAAATAAACGATCTCTAAATAAAACAACTAAAATATTAAGTATATAAAAGTGTCCGTTGAAAAAAGTATAGTACTTTAGAAATAGTAAGAAATGGATTTGTGTTCAAAAAGTAATACACTTTGATTGGATTTTCAAAAATTGCTTTGCCAAAGTCATTTAATGGCGCTGGTAAAAATCTCCACACACTCAGCAGCAAGGTAAATTTATTTGTCTGCGATATTTGATAACGTAAGTACTGAAGAACGAATGAAAATAAAATTTCGAACTAAAGTGCATTTTCTCAGGATGCAACGTAACCAGAAGTACACTTCATACATCAAATATGAAAAAGCTTTCTGATAATTCATATATAGAACCTATAATTTACAAAACGGAAGAATATGTTTCGTTTTATTTCGCTTATTATGCGGAAATCGGTGAATTTTAGATCTAGATTGTTAAAAATTTTCAACATTTTCTTTCGTGCAATTTTTGATTTGATTAAATTTTGGTTTAATCAATCAGGAAAAAAATGTTAGATTTTTCTTTAATACTTTTTATAGAAACATTTTAAATAAGGGAATTGAATATAATGAACTGAAAAATAATGATGTTTTTGTAAAATAAAATCAGTTTATCAATATTTCACGTTTAGATATTGTAGTTTGTTATTAAATCATTCATAAACTGTGAATTTATCTCATGACAGTGTAAATTCTCTAAAACGAAATAGAAACCCTGTCAAAAAGTAATGAGTATTATCATTTTTATATGCAAAATAATAACCGTTATCATTTTTATATACAAAGATAATCATTTTTATAAACAAAATAAAAAGTTATTGATTAAATATAGTTTTTGAAATGTCAATGCTTTTAAGATGGATTATATTCATATTTTTTTATGATTTTGAGATCAAACATGTTTTATTTTTAATATCCTATTCATTTTTAATGTTATATAGCTTAATGCGTTTAGTTACAATATTTATATTTCCTGATGGCATTGCTTTATATTAATTTTTAGCCCCATTTCTGCATGTTTGATGCAATTTTTACATTCTTTATTCCAAAAATAATATTTTTTTAGCTAGTGCTTTATTATCGATTGTGTGTTTCTGCGAAAAAGAAAAATCAATAAATAACAAAACTGAAAAATGACATAATTTCTGATAATAACAAAAGACAGTTTTTTCATATTACATCATATGTTTGGCAAAGTGAACAATCTGCTGCAGCATAGAATTAAAACTACATTTTTTCCTTGCACATTTCTTAATTATGAGAAGCAATGATCAGCAAAATGAACACTTAAATCTTAGTTTACACCTATAATCACTTCAGGCTTATCGAACAACTCTGTGTGTGGCACACAAAGCTAAAACTTAAATATTTCACGGAAGAACTATAATGACTACGATTTAGTAACACCCGAAATGGTTCTCATAAACCTAAAACAATGATCTTGGGGAGGCATTTGTGGAGTGATTGAGTTGAACTCAAGTTCATCCAAAACGCCACCCTAAAATAAACCATTAGTGGCTTCCTAAATGGTCTAGATCGCTTTCCCAAGACTTCGATTTGTTCCGCGCTGGAACCTAACAATGTGCTCAGATTACGCCGTTATAAACAAAGAGAAGATAAAACGCCATCGGAATATGAGGATGTATATATCTGGCCACGGGCCAAACCGTTTTCTTTCAGGAGCAGCAGCTCGGAAATAATTAAGCCTAATTGTCTCTTACACAGTCGTTATTCTTATGGCCGGTGGTGGTGGAAGGTTTTGGGATTACCCTGAACTGTTGAAGGGCAGGGTCGCTCTTTTGCAAGGTGAATTTCAGCCTTGCTCTCTTACGCACTAAATGAGGCATGGCACTTTTATTTCATTTTTGTTAACTAGCTCTCTTCTTGGGTCTCCTCCCCTTTTATTTCTACGAATCCTTCTAATTAATCAGTCTGGAAGAGGAAAGATGAGAGAAAATAAATAGCTAGATTGGATCCATCAAAGTATTGTTCGATTTTTTGAAATTATTCATGGATTCAGTTTGTTGTCGGTTTAAGGGATGGATTTTATTCGGTCTTTTTTTATACTCGATTTTCTGTTTCGCTTTATCAAGGAACATTTCCTTCCCATTGGCTTTTCAGGTCGAAACTAAAATAGTTGTTCTAACCTAACAAAGTCATTAATATCATAAGAATGGCTGCCTGTGGTGGGCAGCTAGTTTGCAGTGAATATTAGTTACTGTTATATTCAGTTTCAAAAATTTATGTCCGTGGTTCTTAATGCATCAAATTAGTATAGTTATCTTCTTGGGTCTCCATCTCTTTTATTTCTATGAATCCTAAGAATTAATTAGTCTTTAGGAGGAGAGTTGGGAGTAAATAAATAACAAGATTGGTACCAACAAAAATGTTGTTTATTTGTAAGAAATAAATTGTGGATTTAGTTTGTTGTATGGGTTTAAGTGATGTGTTATATTTAATCTTTCCTCTTTGGTAGAGATTTTCTGTTTCGCTTTACCCTTTCCTTCTCATTGGCTCTACAAGCCAAAACTAAAATAATTTTGCTAACCTAATCGCGTCATTAATATTACAAGATTAGTTACCTATGGAAGCGGCTAGTTTGCAGTGAATATTAGTCGTGGTTAAAATCAGTAATATAATGATAATATATAATGATTTGTATTCATTTTGATTTCCTGGCTTAACGGATGGATTATATTTGGTCTTCAGTCACTTGCAGCAGCTTTTTATTTCGTTTTACTAAGAACCACTTCCTTCTCATTGGATTTTTAGGTCGAAACCAAAACAACCTGTTATCAATGTTAAGAAGACTGACTGGCTATAGTGGGCAGCTAGTCTGCAGTGAATTATTTGCTTAGGTTTATGGATTTTAATGCATCAAATTTAAATATGCATTAAAACATTCACTGCCATTGAAGAGATATCCCGTAGTAAACTATAGTAAAATTAAAAGTCTGTAAATCCCTCTGACAGTGAAAGGGTTAAAGCCCTGTAGTTTGATTAATTTTATTACTAATTATCTAAATGAATCTTTTTAATGGTGTAAAGTCCTATGACATCATATTATCATTAAAAACTTATTTATCCTCTTGATTCTCTGTTAACATATTTAACTGTTAACTCTGTTAACATAATGCTATTTCATTTACTTACTGAGCTTTCTTAGAATCAAACTGCCCTTGTAATTGGCAGAATTTTTCTACTTTAGCTTTCAAAGGAGAAATAAATTAAAATTCATAAATATTTGTTAAAACAATGAAAACGATTGTAATCCATTCCAAAAAAGGAAAATATTTTTGAAAAATGTGCAACTTTAAAAAAAAAAGATTTAAAAAAATAGAATAATAAGCATACGTACATTAACTTCGTGTCTGTAAAATTATTATTTAGGATTTTAGTTAAAATTGTTCTTAAATATTTAGTCAAAATATAGCAATTAAAAAACTTCTCGGAGAGGCGTAATAAGAATGTTACTTTCCATCCTGAAGTTTCTGCATAATAGAAAATATTAACACTTAACTGGGGAGGAGAAAATTTTGTATGTAACTGAGGAGGCGTGGTCTATGCGACCGCATTTTCTTTACAATCGAATCAAATTTTCTAACGAAAGTATTAGATCGAAAATCAGCCAATATATTCTGCAGACATTTTTCTTACTATATAAATATGTTACAGAATTCTTTCAAAATATTTTATCACTGAAAAATTTACATTCGTTGAAATATGCATTTTCTTCTAAAATTACATGTAACTATAATATTCTTGAAAAAACATATTACTTTATATTTTTTTAAATCATATTTATTTTTCCAGTATATAAAGGTATATAGAAAATAATATTATGTATAAATTCGACAGTTATATGAAAAATAAAAAATAAAAATGACAATAGGTAAAATTGTTCATTTTTTATCGGCTTGTGCGATTTTCATAGCGCAGTTTTCTAGGGCATTTTAAAAATTTTGCAAAAAAAAGCATTATCACAAGAAAAATTAATTATGTTTGAACATATATTTGAGAATCAGTTGAATGCGAACTGTCACAGAAAAACTTTTCTTTTAAATTATCATTATCGCTAAATTCACTTTCTTCTTCATTTAAAAGTGCCTGATACATTGCTTTGCAAATGAATCAGTAAATTGGAAAATATTTTTGGCCCAAGTTTACGCGCCTTCTGGTATGCCTTGTTTCTCACTAGGACGTTAACGTGGAGGAGAAATCTGAGCGACGTCGCTAAAAGAAATAACTGAATTGTTTTAAAATCTATCTTCTGAAATCGGTTGAAAAAGTGCAGGTGTATTGAAGGTCTCGAAACAGGAAGCTACAACATCAATTCATTCAATTGAGCTAAAATTAGAATTTGGATGAGCAAACGATCTTCGCTAGCGGTCTCACAGACCGCACGTCACCAGTTAAGGGTTAATTTGTGGTGTCTGTGAATACCAGTCTTTACCGTTGATATAGAAACTTTTGTTTTGTATTTGCTTACAAATGTGCATGAAAATATTGTAATCATTCAAAATTGTAATGCAAAAAATCATGATAAGATAGGCAAAAAAAAAAAAAAAAAAAAAAAAAAAACTTATGCTAATTTCAGATACACATAAATTCAATCGCTTCTCAAGGATTCATCAATTCGGTATTCAAAAATTATTAGTAGTAGTAGCAAAATTATTAGTATTTGCCATTTTAGTCTAAACCATACATTATACTTGATGATTAAAACCAAAGTCCAGCAATCGAATCCTTTTTGCATATCAGTTCTCATGTGAGTTACCATCAGATCTACCCATACTGCTTCTCTTCTATTACAGAATCCCTCTAGGCTTTTGCACATACGGCCTTTAACTTTGATTTCACTGGGATAGATGTGAGATGGAAGATTTTAAAAGAAATTTCTTTCTACAAGGTAAGGTTTAGAAACATTTTATTTTCATTCATACATTTTCCGTAGATTTGAAACTTTTTAATCTTTACCATCATTTTTTTCTCTACAGGTCAATATTATAGGAAGCAGATGCTTATTCTTCTGATACAAAATATACTATTACTCTAAATAATAATAATTGAGCAAAAGTGATAGATTTGACATTTTTATTCTTCTTATGATGATATTTTTGAATGAGTGTTCTTGAATAATGAAAGAAGAAATTTCATGAGGTAGAATATTAGATTATAAAGAATAATTATATATTAAATAGAATTTTGTAGAAAGAACAGATTAAACTGTCACCTACATTTGAATTATGCGAATCAAATGCATTTATTAAAATAGCTTTAAAAACCAAGGATAAATTATTAAAATTGATTCCTCAATTAACAAGCTAGATGGAAAAGTTGGGATAGAGTATTTCAATAAAAAAATAGATTTTGAAGTAGAAATCAATAAATGAAAATTTAAAAGCTGAAGAATTTAATCGCAAATTACAGTTTTGTAGGATTTTTTTTCCATTCTTCTCTTCGTTTTGTAGCTAAAACTTTTATTAATTGAATATTTTTTTTAAATCCATACTTGATAAAAAAAAACAAAATGAAAGAAAGAATTGAATGAAGTTGAGCATAACATCTGGAATGGAAAAAAAAGCAAAAACAAAGAAAAAAAGAAAGTTAATTTTTGAAATTCAGCCAGGGGCGGAAAGTGCAACACACGGCATTGGCGGGGGAAATGCGGTAAGATGCGTTGACACTTCGTCGAATTTGGCGATTTAATCTCCGATTTGGCGCGAAATTTAATTCCTTTTCTCAGCCTTTTTTCGACATCGTTTTGACAAATAGACATTGTCACAGTTTGTGGTTACGCCCACGACGATTTTTTTTATTCGATTTTTCACCCCTACCACCTACTGTTGTTACAATTTTTCAACAACTTTATTTTTTATCAAATTTTTTTTTGCCCTCCTTTTATTCTCATCTTGCTGACAAAGACAAAGAATACATTTGTTTTAATGCTCGCTCTTTTGTTTTCAAAGCTGAAATCTTGATGTTGTTTTCGTTTCCAGATCTGAAATCTTTTATAGTTGAAGAATTTTTAACTGGTAGCCTACAAAGACGAATAAGATTTTGCGAATTTATCTTTGATAAGAGATTTTTAAAGCTTATTTTCTAATCTCTTCGGACAGCAAAATTGTTTTAAAAAATAAATTTTCGACTGGTTTTCTTATTGTTTAGCTCCTCGAAATAAATTTCTTTTGTAAACAATATATTTTTGGTTTTTTTTTTAATGCAAATGTATGCATAACATTTCCTTTTTTTCGACGGTTTATTTCAATTTCAATGAAAAAAAAATAATACACTACTAAGCTAAAATATCCTTTTATATATTGAATACATTACTATTTACCGTAATTTCATGCATTGAGTTCTTTTCTAAAAGCTTACTAATTTTTAAAAATCTATCTAAATCAAGTAAACAAATTAAGAATCAATTGTTTTTCAATAATCTCCATCTACAAGAAAAAAATGTCAGAATTATTATTTTATAGTACTCTCTCTGTAAAAAAGAAGTCTAGACAGAGATCTTTAACCTAAAACAATGATCTTAATTTGCCAATTTTTATTTCATGTAATGACCTCTAGTTATGACTTAGAGTTTGATTGCTCCCTTGTGTTCTCCATTTTATATTAAAAGGGAGAAGAAGAAACTACACTGATTTTGCCACTTTGTTAACAAAAATTCTGTGAAAGAAAGCCTAATGATTTCATGCAAAAACTTGCTGTTCAATCAAAACAAAATTGAGAATTTTAATATTTAGAAAAAAAATACTACAAAATAATTTATTTTTTAATATTAAAAAGGATAAAAATAATGTGAAATGTCAAAAAGCATCCTGCAAAAACAAAATGGAAAAATGATCGATCCTTTTTTTAAGACAGAGACAAAATTTGTATACTGCAATATCCTTCGACATCCTTTCCACTTGGGAATGGAATATAAATCAGAAAATTAGATCACTTTTGTTGACAAGTCGACCAGACATTTGAAATGACCGCCATAGCAATCACTACCATACATATTCTATAAAACTTCAGGAAGTTTGGTTTCCCATAAGCTATGTTATCAAAATATTTGTGTTGATCTGTAGCTAGTAGAATTCCTATTGATGCAACAAAAATTATAAACGAAATATTCTAGTTCCATTTGCGTTTAGGGTAGTAAAATATATAAAACTGAGAGGGCGAAAATAGCCTTTCAGAGAAATACTGATTTTAAATACAGAAAGACATTTGTTGAATATTAGAAGTTAGATATTCATTGAAAATTATCTGGGGGATATTCGTTGAATATAAGCAAGTAAAATTCATTGGCAGAAAAGCTTTAAGGCTCTTTGCAATTTCAATAAAGTTCTGAGGAATGAAACAATCCATGAGAGCATTTAATACGAATTTGTATTATATCTAATGTATATATTTTTAATATTTCCTAGACTGCATAATGAAAAATGACCAGCAGACAATTTCAATGGTGTTAAAATCCGTAAGTCCTTTAAAAATCCAATTTCTTTGAATATCTGATTGAAGTTATTTTATCTAAATGATACGAATTTTTGGGTAACCGTAAAATAGATAAATTCTGAATAAGTGGTGATAAAAGTTTCAAAAAATTTCTTACTTGCAGGAGCATAATCTGTATTTTCAATAGAGTCATTTGGACAGATTTCCAGAAAATCTGAATCGTTTAATAATAGATAAGAAAATAGGCATCCCCAGGATATGAAAGTGAGGGGACAAAGATATTAAGGCAGGGGGAAGGGAGGCTCACGGATGATGGAAGTGATTTCTGATGGCCCACAAATTATCAAACTCTTTAAATCCTGATTATTTTAGCATCTCTACTTGAGTTTATCCTGCTAAATCATGTCTCATCTAAAAAATGTTCGAGCAATAGCAAAATATCAAGAAGTGGCTCAAAATTTAAAGATTGCACAAAACTTTGTTGCCAATATGAACATAAAAGTGAATTTACCACATATTTACTTTACTAAATACCTAAATTAGATAATTTTATCAAGGGATTCGGACAAAAGTTTTACCAAGGTATGAAAGTAACTGAACAAAATATCAAGTCAGAACGACCATACGTATAATAACTTTTTACTCCTGTACCCTACTGCAGGAAACTTCCACACATATAATAAATGAAAATAAAGATAAGAAATAAGTTCTTTCTCGTGAAGTAGTTCAACCAACTTAATTAATTTTTGATTTATAAGACTCAATACATTACCATCCTGCCTTTTTCTTGTATACCATTGCTATTTTGGTATAAAATTTGATAGTGCTTTTGCTTGAAATATAATCCGCTAACTAAATTCATTAATATCACTTTAAATTTTGTTTTTCATTTTACGTTTGACTCAGAGTTCCTGTAATTTTTTTTGTTTAGAATACAATTGATGAATGAAATTTTCATTGAATCTATTGATTTATATTTGAAACAACGTCAATGACATTTGAGTGTAATGCACCTACTGTGAAATTTAACTTGCTTTATCACTAGAGCCAATCTTACAAAAATAAAGGGACTCCACATTTGGCATAATCAAAACTAAATTCTGTTTAAGTTGCGAAAATATTATTGAGAATAAACGTGTTAATCATATTTATGTTATTCAATATAAGTGATTTTTAATTAAGTAGCATAACCATTATGAATTAATTGACAAAATTTAAATTTCATTCATTTGGACTTGATGAAATATATTTTTTCAGGTTATAACTACTCTTTTAATACGTAATTACAATTAATTAAATTTTATTTATTGAAAAATATTATCATTAATTTAAATATTATTCTGTTTGTTGATACAATTTAGATTCTATACTTTATTAATAACCAGTTAATTAATTATTCGTAACTCATAATTAATTATTAAAAACTTAATCTGTATTAAAACCAATATTTAATAATTAATTCATTAACTAACATAGACTATATAATTACATATTTCTCTAATTTTCTTAATGAATAGCATCATGCAAGAAAATTTAAAATAGAATTAAATTAATCGATTAGCATAAGATTAAATTTTGAATTTCCAAAGTTTTTAAAACTAATAAAAAATTTTACATCAAAAAGCAAGCGATAAAAGATTCCTAGATAAATAAAAAGCAAATCAAGATTTAAAAAAAAAATAGAGTGTAATAAAATACAAGAGCCTATAAGGATTAAGCTAAATAACCAAAAGGAAATTTTAATTTCTGATTTTACTTTTTTCGCAACTCAAGCATTGAGATTTTTGTTTTTACTTACATTAAATACGATGAAATAAAAACATTTTATTGAAAAAGGATTATCTCAGACCAAAAAACAAATTGCTTCAATTATGCGTTATTTTAAGATATTAAATTTGATTGTTCATGATTTATTTTTTTAAAATTGATTTAAATATGATAATAAAATTAAAATACCTTACTCAAATAAAAAATAATTTGAATACGCTTTCATAGAAATTTTATTAATCGAATTTAAAGATTGCTGTTTTTTAAATATAATTTGAATACTTCACTTCTCTCTAAAATTAAAATGCTGCAATTACCATATTTTTATTCCTAAACAATAATTTATTTTCATTCAGCTGAAAACTTAGCAAAAAATAAATACAAAAAAAACCCTCTAATATCGTATTCTTTTGCAACGGTAACACTTAGAAAAAATTAATTAATAGGCTTAATAAGTTAAACACGAAGCACGCATCATAATAACTTCAAGAAAGGATATTCATTTTAAATAAAATATTTTAATCTAAAATGACAATGCAAATAAAGCTTTCAAAACAAGTATTTTAAAGGTGTTAATCTAATTTTTTTTTCATTTATTTCCAATACTTCTAGTGTACTTTCTTCATTTTACACAAATCTGTGAAAATGATATAAAAGTCAAAATAAAAAGGAATCGAAAAAATTACAATATTAAATCCGATGAAAAAGCAGAGATGCACAATATTTATTTTCCTTTAAAAGACATCCTAAAGCGTAATAATAATAAAAAAAAAAAACTAACTTCAATTTAAATTAGCTCGAAAATTTCTCACTTTTTTTTATGTATATTATAAAAAACCGATACATATCAGTTTCTCCCCAAAAGTCATTTCTTTTTTTTTTCCCCACTTGTTTTTTTCTTCTTACTTCCTTTGTACATCCGGGACTTATTGATGTTTCCAACTCTATACAAAAGAACACCCAAGAGAACACAATTGCGGTTCTTTTCTACCAAAAAAAGTGACTTAGCAAGAAGTTACCTGATTTGAATAAACTTTATATGCACATAGGGGAGGTAGAAGAAATATAAAGAACACAAATGAAGTAGGAGAAAAATGAAGATAGAAAAAAGAAAAAAGAAGAAATGTAAACTCGCGTTGAATTCTCCATACGTATTTCTTGCATACAAACAGATGCAGATAAGCCTACACTGTAAAGTTTCTTTATCTGCATGGCTTTATAGAGTTTTCTTTCTGTAGTTAAAAAATAAAAATTGGACTTATTTTATTTTCATATTGTGGAAATTCTTATCAGAATGAGATAAGAATTACATATACAAAAATGGAATATTTAATTTTTATAAAAAATTGGCATATATTGCAAAGACTTTTCAATATTTATCGTTTATATTATTAAGTTATAATTTTTGCCGAAGATTTATTTTGGTAATGTAATGCTGAAAACGAAAATTTTTTCTCATGTTTCTATTTTATTATCTTGGGATTCTTGCTGAAATTCAATTTTAAAAATACTATTTGAAAACGAAACCTTTGAATCTAATGAAGATTGGCATACATATTAAAACATGTTGTGTATTTCTATTTAATTCCTAGAATATTATTTAGTTTCGAAAGGGAATAAAAAAATTATCGTTATTATTTTTTATTTAACCTAGGGGTATTTTTTTCTTTGTTAAAATGTAATGCAAATTACCTAAACAAAACAGGACATTTCTAATAAAACTTCCTATTTTTTATAGTTTACGTGATTTAAATTATGACTTCTGTTTCTGTATTCTACTACAAATTGCTGAATATGCAAGTTAAATGCAAAATTCGCTATGAAATAAAATAACAATAAGGATAAGGATTTAAAAAAAATAATAAGGATTTTAAAGTACTACTTTGTAATCAAATCCTCCACAAAAACATCTAGTTATTTAAATTCTAACATTCAAAAAAATATATGATTGGATTTCTCGGTTTAAATGAGTTTATTTTGAATACCATAAAAACAAAAATATGAAACCAAATTAAGGGAATGCATACAGATTTTTTGAAATAACTTTTCAAAAAAATATTATCGTGAAACCCCAAAAATATTTCTTAATTTTTAAGTAAATAAAAATTTATTTACCCTTGATTGCAATCATATATATCTTTTATTATTGTTATTATTATGGTATTCAAGCTACCTTCAAGTAGCCAGCCATACAATCATATATTTTCCCAACGATAGACTTCAAAAAAATATAATTGCTTTCTTTGGGCTTGATCCCCAAAGTAGTATTTTCAAATCAAAGTATTATTAATATTCTTTCCTTAATCTTTATCCTTATTATTATTTTATTATAACTTTGAAAAAATCAATCAGGACTTGTCTATTGTCTTGTTACATAGCACATTTGCCAAATTTTAGTAAGTCATTATGTCATTAATTTCTACAAAAAAAAAAAAAAAAAAAAAAAAAAAAAAAGTAGGTTTGTTGTTAATACTTATGATACATTGCAAGACAACTTATATATCTAACAGTGATTTAAGCCGAGTGAGGGCCTCTTCTTTTTTCAGTAGCGCCAAATAGGATCAAGAGTACAACTTCGCTACTTCGAGCAAAACATTCGTTAACACAGCCCTTTTTACAGGGGTGCACATTCAAACACCTCACAGATAAAACACAGATTAAAAATAATTATGCTTGAACTGGGAATCCAACCCAGGACTCCCAAGTCACGGGGAAGATGGGCTATCTTTACGCGGGGAAGCAAGATTGTAAATATCTATGAAAGAGGATTCTTAAATAGATATGCGTAAATCGTTATACAAAGATAATTTGTTTACGCTAGTACTAAGAATTAATTTAAAATATAATATTTTT
Source organism: Argiope trifasciata (assembly GCA_026543055.1). NCBI lineage: Eukaryota > Metazoa > Arthropoda > Arachnida > Araneae > Araneidae > Argiope > Argiope trifasciata. The sequence goes on from JAPMOQ010041261.1 coordinate 380,061, forward strand.
TTCTCCATTTTCTGAAATATTTATAAAAACTGAATTTTTTCTAGAGTTCATAAAATAGAAAAACTTGAATTTTAATTATATATCGCATCATTCATTAACAGTTCACTTTCAATCCTATTTAGCGTTACACATTTCAACTATTTTAAAGATTTTTATTTATTTGATTCTTAAGAGAGATTTTATCAAATAAAACGAGCCCTTTCATAGAAAAATATTGCAATCCAACCAATCATTTGCAATAAAAATGATTTGCCTTATGAATTAAAGAAAAAGTTTCTATCAAAAATTCCCAAAAGAGTATTTCTGCAAACTTATTTGGAATGGAATATGGAACTAAACGTATTTACCCTCAGGGCAAGTAGGTTGGGTCAAGAAAAAGACGCAAAAAATAGTTGTTTTTTTTTCCGATGAAATTTTTTTCTATTAAGTCCATACACTGATTTTATTCATTTCATTAATAAATAATGTGTAAATCAGATATATTATCAAATAATTTGTATCTCCACATCTATTTCCTTTTTATCTCTGGCAATTTATTGAATCAAATATGAATTAAAGGATTTGAAATTTATTGAAACCTTCGTCCGGATTTAGAATTTAAAGTATGTATCAGTATCTTACAGTGCAATTAAAAATACAAGTGAAAAAAAGTAAAAACTAAATTTAGTGTTTTTATTTCTTTTAAACCGAAAGCATTGAATTTAGACAAACATGAAAGTTAATATTCCTTTTTGAGTGTCTTCTAAATTTTGATACCGATATATTTAGTATGGAAACTATACATAAATAATTTATTGAACATTAATATTTTACACATAAATATTTTATCATTAAAAAGGAAACGATATGCAATGTTTCCTTTTATAAATGGCATTCTCTTCGAATCTGCCTTTCTGATAGAAGACTAATTTGTTGCTTAATATAAGTGGGGAAAAAAACATTATTAGAGATGTGTAAATTACTCTTATTGTGCTAAGTAAATCGAAACAAAATAAAAATCGAATGGAGTTACATTAAAAACGTTTTGTTTATATTAAATAAATAACTGAAACAGAATAGTGTCTGTACAATTACATAAGAACAAAAAAAAATCAAATAGAAGTAAAAATGAAACATACGATTGCAAATTTCAAGTTATCATGTGATAGCATTATTTTTTAAGTCATTATTTGTCTTAATTAATTTAAACTATTAGCCAGTTAAAACTGGCTCGGAACAATCCCGCAACTGCTCTAGCCCTGCATCCACATGGTTATCATTAAATCCTGGTTTAGCTCACATTAAATCATTGTTTATTATTATTATTATTAAAGTCACATCTTACAATAATATTGCTAGTTAACAAGCAAAATAATTTTTGTTATATGACATTTACCAGCAACAATTATTATTAGTGACATTATTAGCATTAATATTACAAAAATCTCACAGATATTTAGCAAAATTATGCACAATTAAATATATATTTAGTTTTTCATGAAAATATTCAGGCATAATAAACATTATTCGTCTCAAGTTTTGGACAAAAATATTCAATAATTGAGACATTTACACCTTTTTTCATGAACTTATAGGTAGATATATCAACCCTTTTTTATATAAATGTATTAAAGATGATTTAAAATAAAGGATTCGAAATGTACTGGGTTATTGGATTCTGCATCAAATATTTATGATTTTATTGGGATTTAACACATATGGAACATTTTGACATAGTAAATGTTCGTTTTGTCTTTTTCAGAGTTATGAACTAATTCATTAAAAAATCAATGACTTCGTGTGAGCCATATTAAAAATAATTCAATATTCATTTATACTAAATGGACAGCATAATGTATATAAACGGTACAGATTTGAGAAATAGTGTTAAAGCTAAATTTTTCATAGTTGAAAATAAATTACATATAACGCAAGAATGAACATTTTTTAAATAAGAAAAAGTTTGAAAGCTGAAGTTGATCCATCACAAAGCCTAAGACAGTATACTCATTACCCAATTCATTTATGTTTAAATCAACTTGCTAGATATCCTACCGTCTCTGATTTGAACTGATATATTTTAATAATTTTAAAAACCTCAACCAGGAAAAGTATTAATATAAATTGGCCTCATAATGCTGTTCTAGAGATCAAATGAATGATTATTGATATTTTCTGAAGTAATAAAATGCCAATATCTAATATTAATTATAAAATTGTTGGAATTACTAGAAAAAAAGTATTAGTGAATGAAAAACTCAAATTTCAATTTGCAGAAAATTGCCTTGAAATATTAATTAATAACGTTAATTCTATGCTTTAATAGGCTCAAAATTTCATTTCTTAAGTAAATGTTAATCCCCAGAAATATTATAATATGCTAATATAAGCGAGAGAAAAAGGTCATTTAAAAATTAATATAGAGATTATTTTATGTTTCTTTTTAACAAATTCCATAAAAATATTTCGTTATGTTCTTCTTAACAAGATTTAGAAATCAATTAAAATTTTCTTACATTTTTTTCTTGTACAAATTCTCGGAAAATGTTTGGTTCAATCTTTTTAATGATGGTAAATAAATAAGCATGATACTAAAAAATGCACTTACAGTCGTATGCAATAAATCAACTAATCTAAGGATTAATTGGTGATAAAATTTTGAATAACAAATTAGCTTATATGAAGCTAAAAAATGAATAAAAGTATACACATACATGAATAAAAACATTAAAATCGTTTCCTTAATGGTCAATGAATAATTAAAGTATCGATTCCCCGTTTTCTAGAGGAAAAAAGAAACCAACAGACGCAATATCTTTAATTACTGAAAAATAAACAGCAAAAACAGATAGTAATTTTAAAATTTTTATTCTAGATATATACATTTATATGTATGAGATTACGTTAGAGCAAAGACAATTCCGTTTTGAAACAAATCTAATCTATTTCTATAGGGTACAATCTTATATATCTATACAACCCTCCTTCGAACAACAAAACCTTAATCGACTTTCTTTCCCAAAGGTCCAATTGAAGATCCTTAGAGATTTATTGAATCATTTTGGAACCGCGGGCTAAAAAAGTATTGTACAAGAAATGAACCTTTCTTTCTTTTTACTAACTCAGAGATTACATTTCCCTCTATCATGGTTAACCATTACAACTTTAAATAATATTGAATTTGGATCAAGTCATTTAGCTAAAAAGTAGTGAACTGTCATATTTTTATAAATAGGATTGGTTTTATTGCTTTATATAGCTGATACTAGTTAGATACTATATATTATTTACATAAGCAGCTGTTTGATCGAAAAAAATCTACTTACACACGGGTTATAAAATTGTACCATTTACAACGATTATATTAAGTCATATGTATACTTCTAGATTTAAATCACTGCTACAAATAAGTAAATACATCTTTTGAAGTAAATTTTTTTACTTGCAATCTAACATCATTTTAACTGTCACTTCTTTTTCCTTAACTATCTTATTGTTCTTCAACAATATTTAAGGCCTAATATTATTTCATAGCATAAATATACATTTTGATATTTATCTATATTTGGGGGATATTTGTTTTTAAATTTTCAATTATTCATTTTCATTTTCTAGTGTATAAAATATAGAAAGAAAAAAAATATTAAAATCATTAAATACTTTAAAATTTGCATTTCATTAAATTTCTGATTTCTAGGTCCTTCTGGAATTGAAATAAAATTTTATATAGAATTATGCCCCTTGCTCGGAGAATACGAGTTTCACGCCAAATATAAGGTATATTTATATCAGAAATGGAATGAAATCTATCAAATATAGTTGTGTCTACCGATCTGGCTGTTTGTACATGAATGAGAAAAACCCAATGAATAAATGTATTAAATTTAATATACAATTTTAGCTTCGAAATTGTAGAGTATTTTCATATATGAACCTAATTCTTTCAATTATCCCAATTGCTGTCTATTAATCTATCTATTAGTGTGCATCTGAAAGAAATATATTCAAAACAATGCAAAGAATAATGATGTCGTTTTTCGCCTTTATAACAAAATTAAATAACAGTACCAAATTTAGAACCAAGTATGCCAGGCTTTATTTGTCTATGATATATAAACACAATTGATTAAAATAAGTTGAGATTGGAAGATGAAATTTAGTAGTTGTTTTTAATAATGAAGCTATAAAAAATGTATATAAATTAAGAAAAAAATCTCAGAAATCTGAAATGAAGTCTAGGTATCTCTTAAAATTAGAACGAAGGTAAACTGAAATGGATGTGAGAGCATTCTCGCTGTGTCCATGCTTGTGGATTACTCTTTCTATTTTCCGCGTAAGTATTTCTAACTGAAAAAATGAATAGAACAGAATTGGCAATGACAAATTATCTTAAAATAATCTATATTAGAGACAATATCATATTCGAACTTCTTAAAGCCTGTAAAATTTCTTTCGGAAGCAAAACCAATTTATTCATGTCTAACTATTATTTAATTATTAAATATACAGGTAATTTTTAACTCAGAAGTATATACTAATCTACCCCATTCAAACTGAAATATATATTAAATATTTATACTTCAGTCTTTTGTGATAAATAAAGCGTAAAAGATATAGTATGAAATTCCTCTGAAATTTTTCCATGAATTTTCAGCTTTCAAAAAACATTATAAGTATTATTAAAGTTTATTGTTGATTTTCGCTAGTTCCAAGACGTTATTTTTTTTTTCAAATCTGTAGAAGTGAACAGACATAAAATATGAACAATTATAAAAATATAAAAAATTCGATAAGCAAATTTGATTACCGTATTTTCAATTTATTCTTCCTCTTCAAATAATGGGTAGTATGAATGACAGTTTTTATATTTGAAGAGTGAAAAGATTTTATCTTCATATTTGAACTTTTTTCCATTTTAACAACATCAGAGTGAAAGGAAAAAAAGAATATTTTCTTATTCTTATCTCGCTAAATTAAATTTAAATCTGCATTAATTACCTAACAAAATGCTGTTACACTATAAGAAATACATGTTGTGAATCCCTCCCTTTATTTTTCTGAAAATTTCCTTCATCAAAAAAATCTAATAGGTATCAAAACGTATGATAATTGCTAAAAGTTTTCTAGAAGTTTGTTTCTTTAAATATGCTGAACTGAATAAATATAGAATCAATAAAAATTCACATACTAATTAGAAATTCTACAGTCAATTTAAATTTATTTACATTTTATTCTTGTCACAAAAATGTCAAACATAAAGAATGGATAATTTATATTTCAATTATGACTAGCATTAAATTTTCATTTGAATTTTTCTAGCATATAAATCAGCTTTTGCAGCATAGATTAAAAGGAAAAAGGGGTCTAACTGAACTTATTTAACTAAACAAAGTTAAATTGAACTATGAACTATAAATATAATTCTAATTCAACAAAGAAAGTATAATAGTTATCATATGAACATTTTATTACATTTTTCCAAGTCACGCCCAATAAATTTAATTGGCATTATTGAAGCATATTATTAATTTCCAATAGTTGTTAGAAGCTCATTCTTCTAAATTTATGGAGCTTCAAAAAACAGATGAGAATAAATAAGTTTCTTATATAAATTCAATAATCAATCTGAATTTTCACATCCAATATAAATTTACTTGCCCTATATTCGTCTACCAAGTAAGGCAAGTATAAAGAATGGGCAATTTAAATCAGCAATTTATGTATTTGAACTATGATTGACATTGCATTTTACATTTGAGTTTTTCCAATATATAAATCATCTTTTGAGACACAGATTAGAAGAGAAAGAAAAAATGATCTAGCTAAACTTATTCAACGCAACTAAACTGAACTAAGAACTATAAACATAATTCTAATTCAGTAAGAAAAATCTGATGGGTACTATGCAAAAATTGTATTACATTTTTATAAGTTACACCAAATAAATTTAATAGCCCTTACGGAAACATATTATTAATTTCCAATAGTTGTTAAGAGCTTTTTCTTTAAAATCTACATAGTTGTAAAAAATTGATGAGAATAAATAAGATTCTTTTATAAATTCAATAACCAATTCAAATTTCCACAATCAATCTAAATTTATTTGCCTTTTATTCTTCTGCCAAGTATGGCAAATGTAAAGAATGGGCAATTTAAATAACAATTTATATATTTGAACTATGACTAACATTAAATTTTTATGTTCGAACTTTTCCAATATGTAAATCGTCTTTTACAGCATAACTGGGAAAGGAAACAAATGGTTCTCATTCGCATTCCTAACCTTCGAGCGTTTGAATTCTTTATGGCCCTAAGAAATCTGAAAGTTTCTTCAATGGAATACATACCAAACAGCAACTGTTGCTGAAAAGCAAAAGCAAATATCTTAGGGGAAAGAGGGCAAGGAAAAAAATTATTCTACCCCGAAGCTGAAGAAGGTTTTCTGAGAAAAAAAAAATAAAGATTTGTTGTTTTTGTTTTTCAGAGGCGATGTTCACATCGGAATTCTTCAGTGAAAGAGGAATTTTCTTTTCACTTTTTTACAGCTAAAAATGTTCCATAAATATGCCGCTAAAATATATTCACGCTACTAGTTTGAAGGAACAAAATAAATAATAAAAATTCGAACATTTTTGGAAAGAAATTCATTCATATAGAATATATATAAACTCCCATTCTATATTTGGTGTCCGAAATCATGCTGGCCTCTCAATATATTTCGAACCCTTTTTCACGAAAAGTTCCTTTAATATATATGCATAAATAGAATCTCTATTTTCTTACTGGAAATGCAGGCATTTTATTTCATATATCAGCAGCATTTTTTGAAGCAACCGGTAGAATGGGCAATTTCCCGAAACGGAACTGTACCGTTTTTCTTTTCTTTTAGAGTGTTTTTCCCCCTCTTTACTTTACTTTTCAGTATTTTATTTACTTACATACTTATTTATTTTTCTTTTATCTGTCAGTAAGATCGCGTGCGAAAAATGTTTTTCAACTTGACCAGACATTTAATATTTCACGTCTGTTCTATTTGCTTACTTTCAGTATTCCTAGGGAAATGAATTGACTCCAAAAGGAGAACTTAGAAGAAATGAACGATTTCCCTGAGAAGACTTAAAAGAGATTTATCTTTTTGCCTTCTATTCCCTCAATTCATCGATAAATTTTTGTGGAATTTGCGCTTTTAAATTCTTTTATTCTCCTTTCATTAATCTGTTTAATGCATTGTTGAGTTCTTCAGCTTCTTTTCAAATCGATAAATGTAAAGATTTCGAGATGTTTTATGCGTATTGGGTTTTTATAAATACATTATTTTTATTGTGCAATTCTCTAATTCAAGCTAATTCTTAAAGTGATATGCAAATCTTGTATATAATATTATTTTGGTGTTTTTTTTTCTGAAAAAGTATTTGTACGGCTAATTCATAAAAGACAAAAAGGTGGGAGGCGTTTAAATGAAAAAAAGACAAGCCTTATCAATCTTAGCTATTTTTTTAAATTGTAAATAAAAAGTTACATTGTCTTGACATTTTGAACGAAAAAGACAAATGAAGGATCAGCCTAAATAAAAGATTTTTATTTAAAAATTGCATATATTGTTAAATAAATTCTTATTTTAAATTTAGCAAATCTATATGTTAAAAAAAGTGATAGTATCTTTAATTCTTTGTTCCTTTATTATATGACAAAAGAGTTTCTGCTATTCCTTCCCTATTTTGCTTACAGCATATTAATTCTCTCATTTTTTTAGGGGGAAAGTATGTACTATAAAATTGCTCGCAGAAATGATTCTAATTGGAGGGAGAGAAGGGACGAACATTAGAAATGAGGATGAAAAGCTTCCGATATGGTGGTTGGTTTTCGCCAACCTGGAGCGTACAGAAATCGTTACTTCCTATCGTTGAAGGGATGTACTTCCCACTGGATGGGTTGTAGAATGACTGATGAGTGTCCTTAGGATTCAATCATAGTTCCAGTATTGCTGTCGCTCTCAACGATACGATTGTTCAAAACTTTCAGTGAGACTTCAGATATGTTGGAGTAGTCGGTTAGGGTCCCCGAAATGAAATTTAAACAAATATAATTTCAGATTAGCTCAAAACAACTATTTCACAGTACATGAATTGCACAGGAGTGAAATGTTTCTTTAGCCTTCTATTTAACTATATCATTTATCTACACAAATGGGAAAACCTACACTTTAACCGCATTTTGATAACACACTGCCAAAGAAAAAAATGAAAGTAGAAATGAATAGAAAATATCCGTTGTCTACTGTGAATGCCTTGAAATAAAACAGACTTGAGTAATTTCATGTCCAGCTTTGCATTATTTTCACAATTATAGCAATTATTACCCACCACACCATAGATTCCTTAAAATATAATTATTTCAAATAATAATGCATTACTGCTTTAATTTCGAAATACATTATTGCTTGAATTTCATAATGCATTGCTACTTGAATTTTTGAAATGCATTATGTGGGCGACCACCTGCACTTAACGACACGACCGAGACCGCCGACGTCTGTGTAGAATGGTCAATGTTAATAGATACGCAACACTTCGTCAAATAACTGCAGGAATCAATGTGGGACGTACGAGGTACGTGTCCGATAGGACTGTGCGGCGAAATTTGTCTTCCTTGGGCTATGACAGCAGAAGACCGACTCGAGTGCCTTTACTGACAGAACGACATCGCCTGCAGCGACTCTCCTGGGCTCGTGAGCATATCGACTGGTCCCTAGACCAGTGGAAAACCGTGGCGTGGTCAGATGAGTCACGATTTCAGTTGTTACGAGCTGATGGTAGAGTTCGAGTGTGGCGCAAACCCGCAAACCCCACGAAGCCATGGACCCAAACTGTCAGCAAGGCACTGTTCAAGCTGGTGGTGGCTGCATAATGGTGTGGGCTGTTTTTACATGACATGGGCTCGGTCCTCTGATGCAACTGAACCGATCATTGACTGGAAATGGTTATGTTCAGCTGCTTGCAGATCACTTGCAGCCATTCATGGACTTCACGTACCCACACAACGATGGGATTTTTATGGATGACAATGCGCCATGTCACCGGGCCAGAACTGTTCGCGATTGGTTTGAAGAACATTCCGGACAATTCCAGTGCATGAGCTGGCCACCTAGATCGCCCGATATGAATCCCATCGAGCATTTATGGGACATCATCGAAAGGTCCGTTCGTGCCCAAACTCCTGCACTATCCACACTTTCACAATTATGGACGTATATACAGACAGCATGGCTCAATATTCCTGCAGAGGACTTCCAACGACTTGTGGTCTCCATGACACGTCGAGTTGTTGCACTTCGCCGGGCAAAAGGAGGACCGACACGATATTAACAGCCATCCCATGACTTTTGTCACTTCAATGTATATATATATATATATATATATATATATATATGAGTTTTAAAACATTGATTCATGCTATAATTTGTTATCATAATAGTTATTTAAAGTACATAGATAATTTTGGGAAGCCTGGCATTTGAGAATCGCTAGTGATTACGAAAATAATAATTTCAAAACCAATTTAGCTCGCGCGCGTGCGTGTGTGTGAGAGAGAGAGAGAGCGAATTCACAGATTTTCTTCATTAAATTAAAATCTTGTGTCCTTTTACAATGAGAAATATTTGAATACGAAAATTTCTTTCTAAGCAACCCTGTTACAGATGGTATTTGAAAGTCCAAGGCTTGAGACAAAGTACATAAACAATTTTTTTCACAAAAAACTCATGATAATGAAAAAAAAACCCTTTTTTACACTATTATTGCTCGAAGATCATTTAAATTTTGACATTTTGAGCTGAATTTATTTTGATCATAATATGCAAGGAGAAAATTGAGTTGAATTTCTTTACAAATTGATTTTTTATCGGTTCAGCCTTTAAGCTTAAATATCAAACCTTATTTTAAGTATATTTTTTATCTTATACTAATATAAATAAATCGCAGTTCTAATTTCAGTCGATGAGCATAAATATCCACGGAGTTCTCAAATTTCTTCGTTCTAAACCTCCAGAATTTCAAAATGTCACATTACCACAAAATATATCCACTAGCTAAATAGGAAGCCCCTTAAAATGTATATGAATGTGTAGTATGATTATTGTGTTAAATATATAATACGAAGGAGAAGAAAGTAGTTTATTTGCTGCTGTTATGGCATTATCAGAAAAATTCGAATTGCAAAATCATGTTGAGAATAAGTTAACGCAATTCGTCAGAGAAATAACTGTAAATCAAATGTCTTGTTCATTTGATGTTTTTCCCTTGGATTATAGGTTCAATTTCTTTAATTGCTTCTTTTATATTTCTGCCAAATTTTTCAAAAATCTTAGGTAGAATTTTACATACCGAAGTCATTATTGGTGAATCGTAAAACTTTATGGATATCAATATTCTGTATAAACCACGGCATGTTAAGTATTTGCCTTGCTGCGACACCTTAGGGCAATTATGCATTGCGTGGGATATTGCATTAGGTTTCATAATGATAGACAGAAAATAATTTATCACAAAATCGTATCGAAGACCAGTTGAAACAGTATTCAAAAACAAACAAATAAATAACAAAATGAAAGAGTGCTGACAACAAAATAAAATGCTTTTCTCCTTTACAACACAAGGAACAAGAATTTTCGGTTCCGAAAATTCGGAAAAGATACTGTTACTTTTTACCTTTAAGGAAGTGGGGAGAGAAAAGAGCTGAAAACAATTCACCGATTTTCTTGACGAATCTGACTTTCGACCAGCCTCCTTTCCTCCCCAAAAGAGTCGCTTTTGTCGATCGCTAATCGATAGCACACCCCTTTGCTTTTGTTCGAATTTTCGCTACTGAAATAGCTTCGGGCATTATCTTTTGTGGAAAGTTTGGTTTCGCGTGCCCTAATCCATATATCGCCTGAGAATAGTGATAGCAAATGGAGAGCAAATTTTGTTGCTCTTTTTAATACTGGAGGCAGGGTCGACCGAAATGTACGTCTGTGTTTACTGAGTTGGAAAGTTTATTAGTTTTGGATGATATCCTATGCATAATTTCCTCGTTATTTGAAACCTCCGCCGTCTTTGTTTTTGAGAAGCAATCTTGAAAGAATTGGAAGAAGGAGAAGATGGGAACTCAAAGATAAATATTTCATTAATGGTTAATTTAATTGTGGACAGTGCCGAAACTAAGAGAGTGAAATTTGAATGTTCTGGAAGACGGTGCATACAGCTAGCTTAGTAATCATTTTTTAAATCGTTTAAGCAAAAGAGAAAAGAGAGGTAGATAGTGCCAAGCCGATGATTTCTTTTAGCGTGCACGTAAATGGAAATGAATCTATCGTTTTTTTGTTTTCATTTCTCTTTGGTAAAGATAATATCACATTAGTTTTCATAGTAACCGCTTGCTTGATTAAACTCTTTGAACATAAAAGGTAATTATTTTCCTAATTTAATCACAGGAAAATGGAGGAGTATTTTAGCAAAGTAAATTATTTCTCACTTATACCACGTGCTTTAGAAACTATACGGAGTCGCGAAGGATTTTCAGATTAAAAAGGTATAAGATTTAAATTCTGAATACATTTATTATATAATCATTTGAGCCTAATTTGTTTAAGTGTTAAAGGTGTTTTTTTTTTTTTTAAACATTTTGAAGAACAGATGCTGATATATGTTTCTACAAATGTTGATATATGTTTCTATGTCTGTTTTCTTGATAAAACAGACGAGTAATTACCTTTAGAATTACAACTTTTCAGCACATATTCAAATATAATCTTAATTATTTTTAAGGTTATATAAAATTATATCTTAAATATTTGTAAGGTTATATCATAATATATTCATTTTCATTTTTAATATGAAATTTCTACTTTTTATTTATTTATTTATTTGAATGTTTGAACTCTGAAATTGAAAATGAAATAAGATCTTAGAAATATATATATATATATATATATATATATTCATAGGAATACAAGATCAGATGTGATAATTAATAGTTCATAAATTGGCATAAATTTTTCTCGGTAACCTACAAGCAAGAAAACAACATTCAACCATTTTCAATAAATATTAATAATTATAAAACATGCAAATTAAGTGGAAAAAGTGAAGTACTTAAAACGGCATTTCGAAGTTATACTTCGTCTGTAAACTTTAGCCTTGTAAAGCAATTATTTTTTCAGAACTGAATACATCAAAAAATATCTTTTTTTTTTGGGGGGGGGGGGGGGGGAACATGTCAATTGTCAGTTTACTAATACAAATTGTGGTGATTACACCAACTGAAATAAGTTATCTCAATCATAGTTGTGTGATTTTTGCGTCGAAATGAAAACAGCATGAAGAATGTCATTATCATGCTGCGAGGTAGCATCTTTAGGGCAGGCAAGCCATTATCTATTTTGATACCATTTCACCTGTCAGTGTATATTTTAAGAGATCAGAAGTGGGACCTTTCACATTGAGCTTTTATTAGACATTGTGAAAAATTCTTCATCAAACATTATAGCCTGAAATTGTCCTTCAGATGTTGGGGAAGTTAATCCATTACTAAGGATATGAGACATTCATTACTTATAATTACAATGAACGAATTATTTTTCAGTTTTCTGCATTAGTCCCTTCTGAAAACTGGTCGTTTTTGCTATAATTTAGAGGGGGAAAAAAGATACTTGACCAGCCAATGCCCTCGCTTAGAGCTAGCTTGCCTTCCCTGTGATCTGGACGTACCGAGTTCGAGTTCTGATTTGGACATGATTGTTTTTCTCTTGTGTTCCATCTGTGAGGTATGTGAAAGAGCCTCCCTCCCCCCATGAAAAGGTGTCGTGCAAGCGAGTGTGTTTGTGTGTACCATCTTCCTGTGAATGTGTGAATGAATGAAGTCCACCCATAAAAAGGGCAATGACTCATTAGTAGCTAAAACGTACTCTTGACCCTTGAATGCCTTCTTAAAACAAGAGACTCTCTTGGCTTAAAATCAGTTACTTCGGCATTAGGCTTGTCAATGGCAAGTGCCATAAGAAACAACAACAGGTATCTGACTTGCTCTTTTAAAAGAAGAAACAATTAGATCTATTAATAGTCAGATTAAAATACAAAAAAATCAAAAAAATAATGGATTTAATTTGGAAAAAAAAAGTTTTCCCTTCAGTTTCTTGCTATTGTATGTCTAGTTCAGGCTATATAAAATGACACATTCAAAATTCTTTTGAAAAATTATTCAAAGACATGCCAAAGTTATCAAAGTTTTCACCAGATACCGCAGTTGATATATTAGAACTCAGATACTAAAAGAATTGTTGATTCAATATGAAATACCTAGATAGACCTAGAAGACTAAAAATATCATTTCTAGTCTTTGAAAGCTAATTTAAAATTTAAACAGCTGTAAATTTAATTTAGTCAATTTTTTAACAGATCATTACAAGCTTATAAGTCTCTTCTTTACTACTTTGACATAGATACAAATCTGACTTCCTTGAATGTTATAAGTTGGCATTTTGCCATTTGGAATTTTTAATATCTCACCATTGATGGAAAGAAAACATTTTATAAAAATCAAAAGAATGGGTTGTATCAAATATTAAGCTCTTATTTTTCATCAGCACAGATTCATTGTACAATAAATACCTTACTATATCGAAATAGGTTAGATATATTTCTTGCTTAAAATGGACTATTTATTATTCTATATCAACGGATCACCTAATCCTGCGGTCATGTGGAAGACTGTATTAATGATTAATGCAATCTTCCTTTCTACCGAATCCCCTACAATGAAAGCTACAAAGAAACTAGTATAAAAATGTGTATAAGGTATTGCTGTTGCTAGAAATTGATGATTAACTTCTTGGTTTAGAAAATTATACCTAAGAATTTAATATATATATTTTTTAAATCATTGGGAATGAGTTACTTGTTATATTTTCCCCTTCCTTCACTGAAACATCCTCACTTACTTTAAAAACGAATATGTTCCTCTTATTCATATCAAATTGTGGATCTTGAACAAAAGAACGAGGACCATGAGTTTTAAAACTTTTATTTTTAGAGATCCACTCGTGAGAATTTTATGTTTCGTAGTATAGCAAAGAAAATTGAATAAGGGTTTTAGATAACTTTTTTTTTGACTTATTGAAACCGGATTTTGACACAGATCTACAGTTTTAATACAAGATTAGCATCATCATTTAAGGCTTCAAATATTAAGTCAACGGGGTTACATACACATATCATAATGTCAGCTGATGAACTTTTGACACGAAATTTGGCACGAATCATTACCTTCAATGCCGAACGTGCATATCTGCATAAATATTTGATCCATTTAGCTCTTCGTTTTTTGTATTTATCAGGTATACTTGTATGCCCGCTACCTGATAGACTTACGTTTAAATGGAATTCACTGAAAATTCGAAATCAGTTGGCAAATTTGGTATAATTTCATTCGTGCAACTCAAAGAAATATTTTAGTTATCGCCTTCTTAGATTAATGGATACAATTTCAAAAATGTATTTTTCGAACTCATAGAAGTCTCTAGACGTGAAGTTTCATCAAAATTTTGAGTTCGAATACTTTTATGCTTCTAATGTTATTTAATAGTTATACTCATTATTGGTTTTTCTTCATATATTTCTCTTTTAAGAAAGTAAATATAAAATTTGCTGACAAAGGTAAGGATTTTTCATCAACTTTTTTCAGAGTACACCATTTAATACGAATATACTGACATTTTTAATCATATATATATATATATATATATATATATATATATATAACAAAAAACACTTTAAACCGTGAACAAGGCAACTTTATTAGATTCTTTTGGTTTCTGTTCTTTTTTTTATGCATTGATAGCAACATTTTTTTTTTTTTTACATCTTGCCCGTTATTTTAACTCTGCAATATGTTTATAAAACATAACAAAATCATGCTTATTCAACATATTTGCATTATATAAAAAGTAAGTATAAAAATTGCGAAGAAATGTGGGGAATATTTAGTAAATTTTTCAGACTATACTATTTAAAGCGAAATATCTGACATCATTAGAGGTATAAATTTTTCTATGTTTTTTATTCATTATTACATATGCCAAAAATCACTTCAAACCGTGAACAAGAGAACTTTTTCAGATTCTATGCATTGTTCTTCTCATAACTTGCCTGTGGTTTTAAATGTGTATCATACTTAAGAAACTTCTAAAAATCATCAAAGGTGTCAGTGAAACCATGCTGTTTTAATTTTAAAATAAATAACAATGTGACTAAGATATATATATATACATATATATAATTAATTAAAGTATTTAGT
The DNA here is from genome assembly GCA_026543055.1 of Argiope trifasciata. Classification (NCBI taxonomy): domain Eukaryota; kingdom Metazoa; phylum Arthropoda; class Arachnida; order Araneae; family Araneidae; genus Argiope; species Argiope trifasciata. The sequence goes on from JAPMOQ010041261.1 coordinate 395,370, forward strand.
GCATTAAGATCTCATATAATCTAACACAATACGCATTTTTATAACGTATGGTATATATATAATCTAATAAAATATACTTCATTATTTATGTACTCTAATAAAATATACATTTTTATGACACATACTCTGCCAAAATACTCTTTATTCGCCAAAACATGTCAGGTTTACAAAGTCATTTGCAGTGACAGCCAATTAGTAATGATTATTCTACAAAAAATATTGTTTTTTGATGAATAAAAAAATAAAAAATAAAAATATTTTTTTCAGACATACTTATATTATGTCAATAAAAGTATGTAATTTTTAAAAATAACTAGCATGTTGTGTTTTAATTGTAAATTCTAAATTAACACCTACTTGCTATAATTAATAAAATCAAAACAATTTATATCTTACAATTTCAGATCAGCATTGGTATGCGATAAAATGAAATATTTAGGGAAGGAATAAAATGAAAAGCGACATCATCACTTAAATCAGTGTTTGCGATGCAAATTTCTTTAAATATATAAATATAACAAAGATCCTAATTTACCAATACATCTTGGACTTCATAGTAAATTTCTCAATTTTGAATAATTTGAAGTGTATTCAAGTTTAAAGAAATCAGGAAACAAGATTAAAAATTTACTTCACTTACATTTAACCACACATAGCAAAGGAGAATTTTATTTCATTCTTACCTAAAAAGAGAGAAAAAATTCAAATAAGCATCACAAAACTATTTTTATGACATAATATTTTAACTGATACTTGTAAAATACATTATTTTAACATTAAAAATTAGCAATATTTACTCAAACATAAATAACAATTAAAATACAGTGAGAAAAATTCAGCATTAAACATCATTATACTATTAAAAAAGAGCGGCATAGAAATTTCTCCAGATGTGTTATTTTCGTTTAGAACTGAGCAATAATTACTCGAAAATCAACAATGAATCATCATTTACGCCTTGTTAAATTTATGATTTGCTAGAGGTTAATTGAGTCAACACATTTTTAAAACAAAATAGGTTTCCCCTTCACTTTTTAAATGAGATTAAAGCGGTGAAAATCAAGTTACAATTCCCTTATCTCTGCCTGCATCACAATAGAAGAATGAAGAAGGTTGCACGAGCCAAAAGACACACGTCGACGCCAATCCATGTTAACATCCCTTGACACAGTACAGGGCTCATTGATTGTTCCACGCCACATACTGTTTTTGATAGAGATAAGACAGCAATCTGGTGACGGGTGTTATCGCATACTGGATGGATGTGATCGCTGGTTTGTGTTTCGAAGTTTGTGTGAACGAAGTCAGAAATGGTAATTTGTATGTAACTGTATTTATCCGACTCCAAATCGCATTTGTATGCAGGCAAAAAACGAGGGGAACATAAATCTTGTTAGAAAGTAGAAAACAACGTCTTTTATCTCTTTGTCAGAGGATGTCTTTCTCGCTTATTTTTTCCGCGTCTTTTTCACTTTGAAATCAAACTCTATTTTCGTCAGTAGTATAAGAATAATTCAGTGAACTTATAAGATTTAGTCTTCGGTGTGTTTTTTTCTATTGATTTTGGTGTTCTTTAGAATTTTAAATGTAATGCAATATGAAATCAGTTTTCACTAATAACTCTATCTATCATCAAGTATTACTTTATAAGATTTAAAAACGGCATGAAAAGTGAATGCAAAGGTTTGATAAATAATTTATTTGCATTCATTTTTTTCAAAGGCAGAAAAGGCTTAAAATATTTTTCTAGATTATTGAAAGTAAATTAAATGAATAGATAAAACTAAAAATAGAGCATAAGATTTTATTTTCTGAAAACTAAAATGAGTATTTTGTGAATATGTATTTTGTTTATGTTTCAGATCATATAAGACCATTTTGATGACATGGAACTACTGTTGTCACAAATTAACAAACCAGATTTCATTGCGTCAATTTGTGACAACATTAAGTTAATGCATTGGTGATTTATTGCTTTTATATGTAATCAAGATGCAATACAGGTAAATTTCTAACCTCGACACATTTGATTTGAAATTTAACAAGAATCAAAATTTTAGATTTCATATCTGTGTGCTAAATTTTATCTGTCTAGATTTTTTACGATTTCTTATTGCCAAGTCCATTTATACTCGAAGACCCAGACGGGAAGACCTCCTCTGATTTGATTCCCATCGAAATTAGAGAGAAATATACAAATTTGGTCTAAATACCATATGCCAAATTCCATCTGTCTTGCTCAAACGTTTATCAATTAACTTGTTCGCAGTATCAGAAACCAACAAACAATCAAAGACATAATACCAAGAATGCGTTTTTCAAACTCAGGAATGTTTAAAACAAGGGGAATCGTCAGTGCATCTAATTCAAATTTTTGATGATGACTATACTTATTTTATATTTCTTAGAAGAGAGAAATTGTTAAATTGCCATATATATATATATATATATATATATATATATATATATATAAATTGTTTCATTATCGCTCTAAGCTAACTAATCATGAGGTTAATGCTATTATGAGGCCATTTATTCATTTTTCCCCTTAACGACATACACAAAATAATATACTGTAAAAAGAAAATGACATACCTTTTGGGTGAAAAAAATGGGAGAAGTAAGTGAAACCACGTTAATGGAACTTCGATGATTTAGTTGATTGTATGTTACCTTAATATTTCTTATATTTCGACTGATCATTAGTCAGTTGTTGAACGGTTTACCCAAAATAAACGTGAAAGAGTTACAGATAACACTAGAATTTTCTTTTTGGATCTATAGTTTGTCATTTTCAGACAAGTCCTATGCAGACAAGAAGCAATCAGAGCGCTACTGCCTGAGATGTAAGAGCCCAATCCACCATAAAAAAAGAGGGGACGTATCTTCAGAAAAATTGGATAATTAGAGGAAGTCCGTTGAATTTCAGTATTCCAGTAGAATCAGATATATTTTTTTATTTTAAAACTTTTTGTTTTTATTATAATTATTTTTAATTTTCATAAGTATATACCATCTCAATAAGATTATCAATTGCACTGTGAAATTACGGAAATAATTATTTCACAAAATTAAAATGAAACATAATGAGGATAGAAATGGATAAAAATGTTTTCTGCATCGCATAAAACTTTTTTTTTAATACTAATTTTTAAAAAACTGAAGAATTTACCTAAAAGATCGTTAATGATTGTTTCAAATAATATTTCAAGAATGTTTTTTTTTTCATTTAATTATTTTTCATGAATATTAATCCTTCCTTTTGTAGCCGCTTTTGTAATTCAAGCCATACTGACAATGATGACGTCAGAGACAGCGCCCTCTGATGTCTTGTAGGGCAATGAATTAGTTGAGATCTAGCAACAGCATACTTTAATCCATGCTTTTATATAATTATATTAAAATTATTCAGAATGCATGAATGCAAATTGTTTGTATGTAACGTAATTAATCTAAATGAATAACTATTACACTATTTCGAACTATTTACTGAACCCTTTAACGATCCAACAATACATACAAGTAATACTTTCAGTTTGCAACAACTATTAAAAGTACGAACGCTTAGTAAGATAATACTTTGTTTTCCCTTCTATCGAGGAAATATGCTCGTATTGTTTTTCCAGATGAAAAATAGTGTTTCATTTACATAAATGCATACTATAATCTTTGATACCTGCAGTGACGTTTTTGGTAACACAAGGCCACAGGTGCTGATATATTTTGAGGCCCTTTCTGGGTAAACTCTACAGTTCGCAAAATAGTGATCTTTATTGATTAAGTTAAACTTATTTACTTAATCTGAACTTAACTTAATCTTAAAATTTATTTTGTGATATCGTTATATATTGAAATGCAGTTCCTAATGCTTTTACAGCTTTTATTTCTACAGATATTATGCTTTTTATCGATCCATTTTATATACTAAATATTTTTTTTTTGTTTCTAGAACAATGAATCGTGTTTATTACGTACATATAATTTAATGTAGCTGTCATTGAGTTCTTTAGAGATATGTATTCTTTTAGGAAAGATTTTTCTTCTTTTTTTTATATTTCAAGGAAGCAGCTTCATTTTTGTATCACGATTATTTATCCAAACTGGAGAACATGCTATAATGCGAAATAGGAAAGAGAGGTGATGAGAAAGAATTCTTAACTTATAATGTTTGAGAAAAGAATTTGCAGTCTCAGCGATTTGATTCCACAAAAATTTTACTTAACACTTTAATTTTTTATTAACACTTTTATCGGTGAATTAATTTTCCTTTAAAGAAAAAGTAGAAATTGAAAATTCTATGAATCACACCGAAGAAGAGACTTGAACAATTAAATTTACCTTCGGTTTAGCACTATGATACAAGTCTAAATAGATTTTGAGGCCCCCTATAAACATCGAGGCACGAAACGACTGCCTCCACCACATGTGCGGAAATCCGCCCCTGCATACCCAATTATAATGAAACACTCCTGGAATGTAAATGTAGAATTTTTGCATCTTTTTCATAACAAATGCCAAAAATATATTTTTAATCAATTGTTTTATAATTTATGATAATTATTCTTTATTTTGTTAGAATTGTAAGAATTTGTTTAAAACGCTCATGCAGTTAAAAAATCTGGAAATCAAAAGTGATTCTGTCTTGTGACTGGGAATTCTGATAATCTAGCATTGTTCTTAGATCAAATTTAATTTGGCTAAATGTTGATGTTGTTAATAACCTCAGAAGATTTAGGAAAAAGCTCAGTTATGTTCAAAATTTTCTACTTTTTCAAAAACCTTCAAAGAGTCAATGACTGAAATTGGGTGTTTAACTTTATTAAAGTACTGTTTGAAATCAGCGCTGGGAATATTTTGGAAAGATATCTTACTTTTTAAAAAAAAAACTTTACTAATTAATAGAGATGACATTTGAGCTGGGATATCCTTTCCATTCAATTGCTTCATATTTCAAGAATGACGTTCGAATTCAGACTTAAGGACGTCCAAAATTATGCATACAGATGAATTTTGGGTGGAATCAGGTTTCCAACTTGAAATCCTCAGATTTTAAAGGAAAATTTAAAGCTATTCTGTAACCAATGTCTGTAAGAATTGCACGATTAAAATTGATGTTAAGGACTGTATGCTTCAATTTAATTCATATCTCTCCTACCAAACTAATCTTTTGTCAAAAATAAATAATAATAGAAATATTTCACTATCCGCAATATTGAAAAAATTGTGCTTGGGTTTAAAATTCATGGTATTATCCCAGATATATATTTACCGAACATGAGTCCTAAACAAAATTGTCGTAATTATTTATACAGCCCCCTAAGAGAAAGGGCTGCGTGTTCGCTGCCGCTTGGACGAGCATTTAGCGAGTATCGTGTCTTAAACACTTGCATGTCCCCAGGCGGACTGTCCCATACAAGCCACCGGTAGATGCTCCCTTCATTCCGGCTCGAACTTAATTGAGTGTCATTTCGTATCTGGGGCCGTTTCGAGTGCAAACCTTAAAATGACATGACATCTCTATGAGAAATGGGAATGATTGTTGTAATAAAATGTCCGTTCATTTTAACTTGGCGACGTCAGGAATGATTGGTGAAGGCAATAGGAAAATAAAGCAATTTCTATGGAATATAAACTAAAACAGATCTGGAGGCCCTCGCGTTTCCAGTTGCGGTAAGAAATAAGTTTGATTAAAAGGTTTTGAAAGCAAGCACTGGCCGGAAAGGGATCAGTTGGAAAAAGAACATTTTTCCAGATATTTTGTCACATGTAAGAAGTTCTTCAGAGTTCACTGGAAGACAATTTTTGGTAGAAAGAGCTTAGTGCTTTTTTTAACTGATGGCCAAAAAGTCTAATAATTATATTAAAGGTAATTTCCTTTTAGATTTTCAAGCTACATTCATTCTTTTGGTAACTTTTTATGAAATAATAATATTTTTGGTGGGGTTGAACGATTATCTGGTGAATCACTATCGTCAAAAGTAAAGAAGAAAACGCAAATACACAAAACTGCTAAATATGATTAAAAATTTGTTAAATATTTTAATGACTCTCTTAACAAAAAAAACTCCTATTTATTTGTATATAAAATTAGCTGTTTAATATTTAGTATTGTTTTCTTTTCTTTTTGCAATGTTTTTATACCTGTTATATATATAATATATTTGATACTTATTTCGCATTTATTTTTCAAAAATTAATTGCATTTAAATTGTACTTTTGTTTAATTAATTCAAAGCATTTTGATCTTAAGAAACGGAAGTGAGAAAATTTTGAATAGATATATTGCTTCATATAATATATAACAGATATATTGCTTCATATAAACATGTTTTAGCTTTTATCTAAATGGTACATACAAAAATTAGCACAGTAAATATTTAACAGTCCTCACGAAAAGAATAATTAATTATCTTCTTCTCTTTTATTTCCTTCAATCAAAGAATTTAAAACATATGGAAATAGTAATTCTTAACATCAGAATACAACAAAAGAAAAGGAATCTCTCTTTTGAGTAATTATACATGAATCATAATGATGAGAATAATTCCCAACAAGGTCTGGAATGAAACGAACTACTTAGGGAAATCTATGAATTCATTATAGCGCTACATCATTTAAACTCCGTATCTCCTCTTAAACAGAACTTCGAGCGAAAGGAGATCATCGCCAGCTAAAATGAAGGAGTATATTCTTCAAATTCATAAGTCTCTTCTTCTACTGAAAGTATCCACACGTGTATATTAGAGAAATCCATCTTGTGCCTTACCGTGTATTCTGATCATTAGCATAAAAGATAGGACCCAAGAATTCAGTGACAAACATGCAACAGATAATAAAGTATCACGCTCAGTAAAAGCCTTTCTTAGTTATGATGATTACCATGGTTGCGCATATGACCTAAACCATGCAAGAATTTCCACTGCTCGCCATATTTCCGCTCGTGTTCTCCCCTAGGATCGTAATTTGCTACGTTAATGTACCGCATTCTAACCTTGCGAACCGCTGCTAAGTGTTTTGCTGCCAAATTGTCCCCAGTACGACAGCCATTAGGAGGCTAAAGAACACCAAAAAGGCTTCTGGGCCAAAAGATGAATATATTTACATTAGTAGTTGCTGTTGAGGTGTTAGAAATCGAGGGCGAGATGATTCGATGGAGGTCTTGAATAGGCAAATAAGGTATCGTCAAATTCAGGCTTATTATAAAATGGTGCCTTTGTTTCCAACAGATCAGGTTCGTTTCCTGGAGCATAATGGGTAGTGCAATCATAGAATGAGAAGTTATTGTCTACTTTTCTGAGGGCTTCAGTGAAGGTTTCTACGACTTTCAAAGCATTAATTCGGGATCTCCTATTTGGTTGTCATTTAATTTCTCAGGTGGGTATCAATTTTTCTTTGCATCAAGTGCTAACCTTGAAGAATGCTAAAAAGACATGTTAATGCTAGTTTCGCTTTTGAACTCGAAAAATAACGAGAAGGGGAAAAAGTGATTCATTTCTTTTGGCAATGGAGTAGCGAAAGGCAGGAAAGGTACAGAATGCATCAGGGATAACTGACGCCTTGAATTATATATATCCTACAGTCATCATTAGTGGTTTAAAAGGCAAATACCGCCGGTTAGTAAAGAATGGTAGCATTCTTAACTATTGTTTAAAACTTATTTTAAGAAACGATATAAAAATGGGGAGCTTTCTCTCCTAAGACTGGCGATCAGTCATTATTATTTTGAGTTTATAGAAACTTAGAAACATGAGCAATTAAAAGTAAATAAACATAGAAGTTTAGTATTTAGTTCTAGCTCTTAAATCTATATATGTATAAATAAATAGATAGATATGGATATCTATCTGTATCTCTCTACAGATACAAACTATCTGCTTCCCAACTGAATAAAAAATAGGAAAAGATATTAAGTGCCTGTATTTAGAGGTTGTAAAACGGGAAATAATTCCTATAATTCCACTAAATCTAGTTTTTCCTCAAGATGTTTTAAAGACATATTTCAGATTAAAATTACAAATTTAGCTTCAATGGATTATTATTTATTTGTGACTCGACAAAAATCCATTAATGTAAATGGATAAATATGGAGTCGACCAAAATAGATAATAAAGTATTAAAATAGGTAATAAAGTATCATTTCAATTTTGGTTGCCAAATAACAATCAAAATCGAAATGAAGCGACATAGTAGGTAAAAAAAAATATTTTGTTAAGATATGATAAAAATCCTACTTCATGATGGAGTTTAAGGCAATTCATATTAAAACAAATATTAAGCTAGAAAAAGATAGAAACGATACGATACGATATTATCTATACAAATAAAATGAATCGTTGTGTTGCTAAGCGCAAAACTGGAGAACGCCTAGACAAGTTTGGCTAATTTTTATTTTCATAATTTCGTTAAGATATAAGGCAAAGAAAATAGTAAACATACCATCTTCTTTTCCCACAGAACCACAGACTAGATTAAAACATATGTCCCCTGCTGTCAAATATTTGATTCCAGTCAAAACAAAACAGTTGTTGCACGTTAGAATTGTCTTTGGAATGTATTCAAGTTGATTAGGTTGTATAAGTATTAATTTACGCCTGCCGAAAATAAAGTTTGAAAAACTAGGGGGCAGGGGTGACGTGTCATCTAATAAAATAATATTACTAACCTACTTACATGGCATCAAAATTACAAGGATCATTAAACTATTTTCTATAAATGACCTTTTCTTGGTTGTTTTTAATTTTTTTTTCTCTATGAAACCGATTGTGTGTTTACGTTTAGAACTATGACACCTATAAGACGTGGCGCAGCAATTTGGGTCAAAAACTCTGAAAACTGCAAACCGAGCTAATTTTGTATCTAATCGCTCTGTACAGCAACACGAAGAGCGAAATGAATTTGAAAGGATTAGGATATTACAGTCAAGTGCAACTAGTCATTTTCATTTAGGTGCTCTCAGTATTTCACGAGCGGCTTTAAGATGCGATGTTTTAATTCACTACAGTTCCATCTAATGCGTTGTTAATAGTTCTATAAACTCAGTTGGCCCACATTGCAAGACACTGAAATACAAAAATGAAACAAATGGATTGTTTTGCGCAAATCCCAAGTGAAATTAATGCCATCGTTTTCCCCACCAGGACTATTGAACTCATTAACTTCAGGAATTGGAACAGATTCCATACATTTCCTTACAAATACAGATTCCATACAAATATACAAAAATCTAACAACTACTTCCAAAAGATTTCCTTTTGGGCAATTATTATTAAAAGGGACAACTTCATGCCAACTGTTATGCCAAGGGACATACAAATCAATTGACTGCGCAACTAACCAAGTTGACGTCGTCAACAATCCACCAGAGTTCGTGCATTCTCTGGATTTGCCAGGAATGGCGCCTCATAATCTTCAATTAATAATAGGATTGGTTATCATAATGTTGCGAAATATCAATCAAACGCGTCTATGTAACGGTACACGACTAGCAGTAAAAAAATTACTGAACCATGTGATCGAAGCAACCGTTCCTGAAGAGAAAATATAAAGGAGAGGATATTTTGATACCCCGCATGCCAATGGCAGCAACTGACGCACCATTTGAAATTAAACGACTGCAATATCCAGAGCGGCTTGCTGTCACTATGACCATAAATAAATCCCAGGGTCAGTCATTGAGTGTTTGTGGAATCAATCTCGAAACCCCATGTTTCTCTCATGGACAGTTGTATGCTGCCTGCTCCGCATTGGGAAACCATCAACTTTATTTGTTTAAGCGCCATGTAATCAAACAAAAATACTGTGCACTATAAAAGCATTCAATAAAAATAACATCATATTATTACTGAAATGTGTGAAATAGAAAACATTTTTGTAAGTTACGTCGTTTGTAACTGAGACATTATATCAATAAATAAAAATGATCACTATGATATTCTATTTTATTTATTTATTTTTTCTAATGGACTGCACATGGCCAATAACTTTTGACAGAATGAAGACAATCGGTGCAGCTGTTTTAGAATAAAAATAATGCATAGACGAAAGAATTAATGTTTAAAGCAGATATTTCAGATATTTTTTTAATTATTGCCTTTTCATTCAGCAGTTCTGACGGCTGCTGATTTTTATATAAAAAAGTCGATGTTATTTCATAATTATGTCAATTTATAAAGGTTAAAATTGTTTTATATGAAGATTTCAATTTATCCTGTTCGAAAGTTTAAGAGTTATATGAAACATGAGAAATTACTAATATCATGTAATATTTCATTAAATCTAGTTATTGCTATAAATTACACGGGAAAAGCTAAAATATATTTGAGTAAAATTTTTACAAGGTTTAATTTATTTGCTAACGAAATTCAAAATAAATAGATAGCGGAACTGCTGAATATTTCTTATGCTATAATAAATAATAATGCAAGGTATTGATTCTGAGAGAAATGATTCTATTTTCTCGCAGATTCTTCGAAATGCTATACTTATTCACTTTCTTATAATTTCATTTCAAATATTTCCTAAAACAAAGCTTTAAATGCAAATTGTCTCTTGATTCTTTGAAAATTCATTTGTATCTACTTATTATTCCAAGTAGGAGATAAGGTATCCTGCACATTATTCCATGAATAATGTTTCGATGTAAAATAACAAATAAATATTCGTTTTGTTGTTAGTAGCTGCCACAAGGGAATTGAAACGGTGCATCTTAAGCTAAAAGTGTTAATCCTCTAGATACGTTTCATCTCATTTATTGAAAGATATTTATTCAAAAGTGAAATTTTGAAGTAATACATTTCTTTGAAACATAATAATGTGCAGGATATTCGTGAATATTTGACATTTAATTTGACAATATTACATACTTGCTGTAATGAATTCACAAATAGAAATATTTCTGTGCATCCTAGAAATTGGGAAGCAACGAAGTCGTTTATAAATTTCAGAATAATTACAGAACCTTTACTCCTTATCGTTATATATTTCACATAATCTGGAAAAAATGCACAAAATAAAATATTGAGAATAGCGAAGTTTGAGGCACTGCGTAAGAACTGATTAATTGCTAAAATATTATGTCAGTGAAGCAATTTTGAAAGCCCTATGCCATATATAGATATCCGAGAAGAATGTACAAAATTGGTTCATGAGCTCATAAGAAATGAGTTCGATAATGAAAATAAAAAATTGTTTGTTCTCTTTTAAAATATTATTAGATAATGCCTGCTGTTCTTTACGAGTGGAATTACTCCTCGTGTTTTTTCTCATCTGCAGTTATTATTGTAAAAGTTCACATTTATCATAGTACAAAAAAAATGAAAGTAAAACTATTCACAGAAGGAAAACAGAAGCCCTGACTAACATTGGAAGAGAGTAGAGCTACTAATGGTTTAGTGACTCTGAATTTATATCCTTTATACACCTGATAAAATTATTAAACTCGCTGTTAGTGTTTTTAACTAACACACCTTCATAAAAAGTAGAGAAAAGGGGAAATCAAATATCCCTCAACTAAGTATAGAAAATATAGAATTCGGCAGGGATTAAGCAGTGCCACATTTATATCATTCAGCCCAAACATACAATCATTTCTGGACATTCTCGTTGTCAACTTACATGGAATCAAACCAGCAGGATTAATTTTGATAATCTTTCTGGTATAATCTCTAATAAAGGCATATTCTTTCAGGAATATTCTTATCCTTATCATCAGCATAAAATTGCGGATCTTGTGGTAAAATTTTGGTAAGGCATGAATGCCAAAAATTATGATATATATGATAAAGAAAACTGGAACTTGGGTACTAATTCCACGCCCTCGGCGAGCAATAGTTATGAATAATCGATTTTTGGGGATTATTATATTTTGACACACGATTGATTAAGCGCATCATGAATCGATTACGTTTTTTTATACCAATTTTCCGATGGATTGAAATCTAACTGCAATTCCAGTCAGCAGTTTATATATCAAAATTTTCATTTATTTAATCAATCATGGTCTTGAGATTCTATTTACATGCATGCAGAAGAACAGGCAAATAAACGGTCAACTATTATCAAAGTTTTTTTGAAATTTTTACAAGTATCTACAATATAGATGCCAAATTTTTCTACACATTTTATTCACGTCACATTTTTCTTTTTATAGTTACTGTCTTAATATTTTGTCGCTCAGACGGACGAACAAACTACCTTTGAATGGATTTCGTTCAAAATTTGACATAAATCTATAAATTTCTTGTTACATTCCGATACCAAATTCAATCACTCTGGCTCCAACATTTTTCAGTTGTCATAGATAAAAAGATATAGTGAAAATTGTATTCTTCAGAAATGGAAAGATTCGTCAAAATCTCTATTACCAGTTTTTTGATGAATACAGTAATTTGGCTATACATGCTTCTGATAAGAGAAAATAATAAAAACAGGAGGGAAATTTACCACAAAGAGAATGTATAAGATACATAATTGATATAACCAAAAGTGAATTAAAAATAATTAAGTGATATTGCTTTTGCAACACAAATAACTGCGGGAAACTATTGTGACGCTTTTATTAGGAACCAGTTGCCAATTAGATAATACTTTTATTTTGAAGTCAAAAGATATATATTAAATTCATTCTGAAAATGAGCAGAGAATATTTAAATTAACTATAAGCGAACAATGAAAATTAGTGACTAAGCATTTATATCATTAATACCTGCTATACATTCGTGGATTCAACCGTTAAACAAAAGACAAAACTTCTAGTACATCACCGGTATTGCTAATGGAAATAAGCAATGAAGAGCTCTATCAATGAAAATTTCAACTAAATAGGTATATCTTTTGCACCGAATGCAACATAAAATGTTGTGTTCTAGTACCGCTCTGTTAAGCAATCTCTTCTTGTTTACAATTAGCATTTAAAAGGCCTTGCTAATTAATGTTGATTCTGCGCACATCCTTTCATCTTCTCATCCTGTTGGCAAGATGCTTGCAGCGATCAATTTATAATTCGTACTCAAGAAATGGTAAATATTTGAAATAAATTCAATTTAAATTGTCCACATATTGTAATAAATTCACTTGATTAAAATTTTAGTTAATTTTATATATGTTATTAAATTGGCTTTGGAACTCATGACATTCTAGTGAGTAATTAGATAAAAATGTTTAAGAATTTGGTCCCTTAAAACGGCATTAATGATTCTTTTTACAAAGACATGCCTACATTTTTAATTTCACTCAATGGCATATTTATTTCACTCATTTTCATTTTACATATTTATTTTAATATGATAAACATGCCGGAGTCCTGGCATAGGGATAGCGTGTTTTCCCCGTGATCTGGGCACCCCAGTTTAAGTCCCGGCTCGGGCATGGTTGTTCTTCTGTGTTCTGTCTGTGAGTTGTGTGAATGCCCCCCCCCTAAAAGGGATTGTGCAAGAGAATATGAAGTAGTCAAGTCGTACTTTTAGCCTTTGATGGTGTTACTGAACAAACAAGAGAAACTCATTTGAGCTTAAACTGCTGACAGCTTTCTGTCAGAGGGACTTGTAAATTGCCATAAGTAACAACAACAACAACAATATGATAAACAGAAGCAAACGAAATAAAGAACTAAAATAAAATAAGGAATGTTTCGCATAGGACTGGAGATAAAAAAAATTACTCTTAATTCTTAATTTACGAATAAATGAAAAAAAAAAAAATGAAAAAAAGTCCGATTGCCTATGCATTGTTTACCGATTCACCTTTATTATGAAAAGCTACAATATTTGAAACATTTGACACAACAAAATATAAACTTTCCAACCGCAATCCCAACTGCCATTTCAATTTTTTAAGTTTATTTAAGAGCTTACGTAATGTAGATGTATAATCAATGACTTAACAACCCCGCCTCCTCTGCCTTTCAATTTCATTTGCCTAACATCTCTATAAAATATTTAAAAATTTCTTACTTGCATTCAAGAAATTATTTTACTCGCATAATATATTGTACTTTTGAAACATTTTATTCAATAGTTTAGTCATTATTATAAGCACCAATATTATTAATTAAACACAATAAAATTCAAAAAATTTGACTAATGCCTTCTTCGTTTTAGTTATATTCAAATTATATCAAATTGACCACAGATGTATTACTGTTTTGAAAAGGACGCGAATCGAAGAGTCACATCACTCCAAAATCTTTGCAAAAGGTAATCCAAATTTTTGAAAACTCAACAAAATGTTTCAAAGAACATACAGTAGTTTCTACTCATTATTTTTTGTACGTCATACTTTTGAAATGAAAAATTGAATAAAGTAGAAGAATGCATTTAGCATTATACAGGAAATTTAAAATAACTGAAATAAAAGATGTTACACGGAGTTCATGGAGCAAGTATAGCGAATATTCTTATTATTTTAGAACTGCTATTTTTTCTACACATTTTCTCTACTATATTTTTTCTACTCTAATTAAGTGAATTCAAGTCTTCTGTCTAGAAGCTACCTTCAAAAACAGAAGAATTTCTAAATTATTGATTTTTGTCCAATATTATATATATATATATATATATATATATATACTAATTTTCAGTTATCTTATTAAAAACCCTAAAATGTAGGTAAAAAGTATAAAATTGAAAGGAAAAAAATTTCATAAAATTGTTTTTTTAAGAATGAAATATAGAAGATAAAGTTTTTAATGTCTTAGATCTGAAGCTCCAAATTGAAAAATAGTATTTTAAATTTTACATTTAGAATTCTGAAAAAATCCATAAATATTGTATATACATCTACTGTATATCTACGCACATATATCTCGGATCTGTATGCATATCTATTGTACTATAAGTACAGTAATTCGCAAATTAAATATAAAATTGTTCATTTAATAGCCTGAATAAATTGATGTTTGTGGGTTTTTTTTTAATTTATAAAACGGAATGCATTATTGTTTCTGTGAAAGAAATGGCAAGAAGAATTAGAATTGAAGAAATGGTCTATTGTACAAATTATTGCACGATTTCTTCAAAATTTTGTTCGCCATATTGAATACCACATGATATCATGAAATTATAAAAGTAATATTGTATTGTAGCTTCTACATGTACAAAGTTCATACTAAATCTATGATGAAGAATCATACACCCTCTGTTTAATGAAGGACGTAGTTTAAAAAAAAAAGGGTGTAAGATGAGTGAAGTCATCTTGCTCATCATACTTTAGTCAAGTTTTAAAAGACAGTCATCTCGTTGGTTATGAGCTAGATGGTATTCAATTAAATAAAATTAAATGGAGTTTATTAAAGATCTTTCAGAAAATAAACAAAATAGCTTAGCATAACAAGTCAAAAAATGGCATATAAAATCATGTTTCTATTGATACATGATAATATCTGAAGCTACTTTTATCTAACTTGTTCATATAAAATAAACGTGAAATAATCATTATCTCCAATTGTATAGAACTTAAGTTGTGTATGAAAAAAATGAATCATATCCAAGACTTATAGCCTTTTATACGAACCTAGAATTCATCCAGTTCATGAAGTATTTAATCAAAAAATGTAAATCTATGAATTGATATTAACGAGCCTTTTTTTAAAAAAATGCATGGAACCAAAAAAGACACAAATAAAACACTCGAGTTCGCAGAATCTCACACGCTAATTGTCAGCATTAGTGATTTCAGAACAAATCGTCCAAATTAAAGCAGCCAGATTCAGAATTTACTGTCACGCATTTACATTTAAATCGCGGGTTTATTTTTTTTCTGCCTCGTCTTGCCCTCTCCTCTTTCCATAAAGCTTAATTACATTAAAACGCTACATAAAGCAAGGTAAAATGATAATTAACTTTTCTGCCTATTCATAATGATTCTCTTAATGACAACACATTTTCAAAGTTCGTCTTTTACTAATGAGCTGATGTTAAATGTTTTTAATTGCCTTTTGCACAGACGGATGCATACGACATAGAAAGAGTAACGTGCAAATTCAATCAGAAATCGGCGGTTTAATTGTATCGAATCGTGACATACATAACCATACAGTAAGGTTCTTGATGGGCGAATGCTGTGAGTTGGGAAAATTTTATCACAGTTTCCAGTTTGAATTATTCAAATATTTAATGCAATATCTCCAGTCTTCCATCTGAAATCTAGCACGTAAAGTAAAATTCATTTGCATACTCTTATGGGAAGAGTTGGAAAGGACATCATAGGAAATGTTTAATGCATGCAATTCGAGATCAAATTAACTCATGGGATTCATAGTTTATAACATAACTTGATAAACTCAGAGAAATGCTGTTGTAATTTCAAGTTTCAAATTAATTAGTTCCGGAACAATCGTTTTATTAAAGTATATCTTTAGGCATTAATAAAACAGATATCTCATTTCCATCTCGCATTAAACTTTTCAAGAACACATTTATATCAAAACACAATCGTTGTAAAACAAAAAAAATATTAAGATCCCTTGTGATTTATTGTATCAACTCTACTTTTGAAGCTATTTTGAGTGATGATTTGACATAAAATTATTGTAGGGCTTTAACAATATGACGAAGATATTCAATCAACCATGCTATTTCCAAGCTTAACAGCAATCCAGATATATGATATTTGGCGTATAATTGTACAATTAATAAGAAGTACGATTCTTAGAGCGCAAATAAAGCTCCTTATAATTTATTAGAGAAACTTCCTTTTTGAAATCATTTTGAATGACTATCCAATCTGAAATTATTTTGGAACGTGATAAGTTGATTTGGATAATTACAGGATCAACTTCGACTTCGAAATTTTCAGCACAAATCCTGACACTGGGTGTTTGATAAACAATTAAAGAGCTGATGAGTATGAAGTTGTTGTACACATATATTTAGAGGAATTGTGTCTTGAGTCGCTGACATTTCAATTCCAAGAAAAATTCCAACCTAGAATCCATAACCATCTTCTAAATAACCTAATATTTGTTCACATTTTTCCATCCAGCTGAGAGTAATAACCAAGATTAATATACTCTGTAAACTTTGAAATGACCCCGTAATTTAGAAGGCATAATGATCATCGGGGACATAAGTGATGTACTCTGTACTTCCTGCATACCCTTCTTAGCACATAATAAAATGATAGTTTGACATATATTGACATACAAAAAAGCTGTATAAAGAATATCCTTTGTGTTCTTCAACACCTCTCTAGGTGATTAGTGACTATTGATTACACTTTCAGATAATTTTAGGAGACAAAAGCAGACGACCAGCGTATTGGCCTCTTACAATGGCCTTTAAGAGCTTGAGTCCTAGTTTCAGTGTGATTATTCTTTCCCATGTGTTCTATATTTGAGGTATTTGAAAGAGTCTTCCGGTAAAAAGGGGTTATACAAGGGATTTTTTGAGTGCCTTATTCATATGAGAGCTAGAAATCAAATATCTACTCTGATTGTTAGGAGCTTTACAAGACAAACACTGCTTCGTCTGTGGGCTTGTCTATGATAAGTGCATAAATAATAACAACAAAAGCAGACTAAAAAAATAACGACTGGGTTTCACTAGAAATCACTGTTTTAACTTATTACCCTTCAAATCCAATGAAATCCAGTAAAATATACTTGCACTTTTCCCTTTTTATACAAATTTTTAACCCTGTGCCCTTTAAAGTATGCATTTGCAAATGCCATTTACCTGGTAAAAAATGACAGACTGACAGAATAGAGCTCTATTTTGCTTTATTTTTTATATAAAAATTTTATTTAAATACTTTTATGTACTAATTAAAATTTCTTATATGAGAGATTTTGAGAAAATTCTGGAAATAATCCTTGCAATATTTAACATGTGTTAAAAGATAGTTTAGATAAAAAAAGATGAGCTCTGTTAAGAAGTATTTTATAATTTGAGATTGGAATGAAAGATGCATTATAAGTTTATAATGATTATTCTACTAAATGGTTAATTCAAAATTAAGAATTTCATTTTTTATGATGTTTTATATTAATTTCAGAATAGTACGAATTACGAATCCCTTGATTACCAGAAATCAAACTTGAGTCAATAAAGAAGAATAAAAGAGGTAAAAAAAAAAACCTTTTAAGTTTGAAATCAATATTTTCTAAGATGAAAAGATTGAGATGTGCATAGCTAGGGAATCTTAAAACCTTTTGCATGTAGCTTCTTCACATAACATTTAATTAAATGAATTATGCTAAACTATATTTAATCTATTTTTTGCTTAGGTACAACGGGCAAAGTGCCAGAAGTGTATTTCATTCATACTAGATGACAGAAAACTACAGATGAAAAAGAAGTGACATTTTGTCAACAAATGCATCTTTGTTACAAGATAATTAAAGTCTTCAGGCTATGTTTTCAAATACATGAAGAGCGAAAAGAAGAATCCACTGTATTAAGTCCGTATTTTCTTTGTTATCTTTATTAAATAGATGAAATCTCTTGCATTTCTTTACCATCGTATTAATTTTGGATTCAAGTTTCAAAAATACAAATAAAAATATTAAAAATACACTATAATGGCAGATGACAGAAAAATGGGTATCTTAAAGATGATACGAATAAAGATGTCTGAAAATGAATTTCTCCTCAATTTTTAATAATAATTTATAATTCTAAAGCATTTTTAACAATAGATAATTTTAACATTGGTTTCTAAATTTGATTCAAATCTAAACGATTAATTTGAAAATTCTGCATCAAATTTTATTTGCTTAACAAGTTGTAATTTGGTATCAGTTTGGTTATATTTATCAATAGTAAAGAAAGCAAACATAATAATGATAGAAAAATCGGTTAATTTATTCATGGATTCAGTCTCAAATAAGATTCGAATGAATAAAATGATAAGTTATTGTAATAAATTCCAACCTTATAGATAGTTGGAATTTTGAGCCCTAATTTCCAATTATTCATGAATATAAATAAACAGAGAAATCCTCAATCAAGAATGGATTTTATCCAAAATTTGATATCAATTTAGTGATAAAACAACATGCTGTATTTTTGAGTCATTTTATTATTATCTTACACATACGTTATCTTTATTACGTTATTATACGTTATCTATATTATGATCTTACACACACTTACGTTAAAAACAGAAATATTCCGCAGATGGATTTCCCCTCAAAATTGATAGAAATCTTATATTCTAAAGCATTTTAAAATACTTGTTTATTTTTAAAGCTCTCTCTATAAATCACCAAAAAAAGGCAAAAAACTATCATGCAACCTGGTGAAATCCTGGCCTCTTATTTACAATGGAGCATTGAGATTTTAGCGTAAACTGAAAATTGCAAAGTAACGTAGAAATACTATCATCTCAGTGAAATCTATATATAATAGAGCTTGACAACCAAAAATCTGAGATTCATTAATTAACCTTTTACCTTGGCGTAATCTGAAAACTTCCAAGTAAATCCAGGAATATTACTATCGTGGAACAGTAAACAATAATTTATCCATAATATAACAGAAGTTAATGAAATCTTCGCATATAAAACCCCGACTTATATCATTTTCAGTGTATATATTGAAAAAATCAGAATTAAGAAGTACTAACAACTGTGGAAAGAAATTCTGAAGCATTTATAATAGTCCCTTAATATTGCCATCATTATTATTCATAGTTGCACATGTTTAAATTGGATCCAAATGATAAAGAGTGATCTCTTTCCCATAAAATTTGTTTCAAGGACGAATCGAGCAGAAAAGAGCTAAGTTAAGAACTGGTCAAGTGTCGACATTTGATTGATTATAAATTAATGAGTTCGTACTTTTCCAATCTCTTACCCAAGCTAATAATCGATAATATATATATATTCATGAAAAAGTGTCAAGTATAACTCTGTCATCAGTGCATTTTAATTCTAAACAGCAAAGATTTAAATGCAGTACATGAATTAAACAACACAGTATTCCTGAGAACATTTAAATCTTTCTAGCCCAGCCTTAATTAGAATTCTAGTCCGGCATCTTGATATAACATTTAAACTCGCATTCCGACCTTATTTATTATAGAAGGATGGATTGCTTATCTCTCTACGTGAGAAATCTGCAAATGCAAATGTTTGACTCTGGAACAGATACTTGCGACAAATGATTAACCCCTTAAGTCAGCAGGACAGCTCTTATCTTTTTGCCACGGTGAATGAAACTTTATGATTCGACGGATTTATTCCCTATCCCCTTTAGCTACTGTAATCGCTGATTAAATACCGATTTGATAATACTTCTACGGACTGTCCTAATCAGTAGAACAACTTTCAAAGTTTATTTTTGGAATTGAATATTAGATTCTGAGGAATATTTCCCTCAGTAATCATTAGATAAAATGTTAACTGAATTTAGTTATGTAAAGATGGAAATAAAAATGTAAAAATATTCCGAACATCAATATTTAGAGTCACAAATATAAAATTATAATTATTCACTACACAAAGCAAATTAATTTATTTCTTTTTATATCCATTTTAATAGGAGTCTTTAGTTTGTTTGTTTTTCGGCATCAAAGCAACGGTGTTGAGTTATATTTCATATAGAATGTGAAACTCCCATCAATGTAACACATTAAAAAAGACTATAAGTTAAAACGTTTTCTAAAACGTTAACAAAATATAGATTAATGGATAGAACTTCATGGTTAAAAAAATGAAAAAAGTTTATCATGAGTTATTTCATCAAGTAATGAAGATATTGAAATGTTAGATTAAAAAAAATATCACTTGGTGTTGGAATCGAGTCACATGTTGGATAGATATTTGGCAATCACATAGTGAGTAAAATAGAGATTGTTCACACAACAGTGAATGAATGTAGGTAAATTTAGCATACCTAATGCATAAACGAGTCAAAATTGTACATATTTTCCTTTTTGTTAGTGAAGACGAAGGTTACACAAGACGTTCGACAGTATGAGATTTCTTGTAAAACCTCAAGGTCCCATTGAACCTGATAACAATTATCAGGTTCGAAAAGATAAGAACAAAGGATATCGTGTCATAATGAAGGTTTTCCCTTCCTCATCCATTAGTTCATAATATCACAAATTCTTGCCTACATCCAATGCGACTGTACAGTTTCATTTTGCAATCATTTTTAGTACAATTTAAGACAAATCGCAATTACATATTTCATTTATATATTAAAAATACTAATTATATAATTATGATGGCCCCATTATTCATTCCTTTATAATATTTTTTTAAATGATCACATCATATATGAAACTATATTACAAATAAATTGGATATTTTAAAACAAATAAAGAGCACCGCAAACACTCTTCTTATTGGTGTGGTACGAAATTTTAGAGCATCCTTGACAGCTCAGATGCCATCCTCGTTGTCAGACAAAACTTATGTAAAGGACTACTGATGTAAAAATATCATTTGTAAATCGCTCATATTTTCTTATCTCACTAACACGATTTAAGATTTTTGCTGCATACTAATATTTAGTCATAAATAACAAAAAGTTTTTTTAATCCAATTTTGATAACTATATGCTTTAAAAATAAACTGAAGGCACTGTTCTCTCCTCGACTTTTACATAGACTCTGAATATAGACAGCCAAAATATCTAGCGGAGCAAAAATGAATAGTATCAAAATAAATAAATCAATACAAAAAAATTCACAATTATTTTCAACAAAAATGATGATGACTAAACATGCGTTTATGGCTTAATTACTTTATCTTCTTCTCAATTACTTTTTCTTTGATTTAACCCCACTATTTTATATTAGAGAGCAAAAACAAAGATCATTGTAAAACTCTAATTTAAGTTTTGTTATACAAGCAGAAAAAAATGAAAAATTTCTTCCAAATGTAAATGCATCATTCAGTGGTTTCTGTAAGAAAATGACCCCTTACTTTCAGATAACTTTTTTTTTTACGTCTGTGAATTAAACTTTATGATTCGATGGATTAACTTCTTCACAACCCCCCCCCCTCTCTTATCGTACTCGTCGATTAAATACCTGTCTGATAGAGCTTCTATTGGATGTCCAAGACAGCTGAACTATATTAATGGCGGTCAGTAGTCATCTGGACATTTTCAGGTAAACCGTACAGTTTACCAAATCCGGTCGGTCAACAAAATCATTAGGAGGAGTGATTAATCTGGGAAAAATGGCATGATATATCTTCTGCCCGTTCTTCTTTCTCGGTCTGGGTGTGCCAATTCGAGTTAGCCAGAAGCTGGCAATAAGGTTTGAACAATGAAAAATACTTATATCATTTTTCTTGCTTCAGGTTTTCGTCAAAGGATAAGACCAGTCAATTATTGACTTCCTTTTCTACAGGGGAGAGAGCTGGTGCTATGGTTCAGTCTTGATTAATAGCATTTTAACGATGAGTCGAAAAACAGACGGACTGATTTACGAGGCATTGAAAAATAATCCTGCAAGATAAAATTCTTATTCGAAACTATTATCATAGCCAAGGGAAATTAATTTTTGAAAAAGCTTTTGTGTGTACTATCAAACAGTCTTTGGGAGGGAAAAAAATGATACACTGATAAGGAATTAACAAGTGTTGAATTTTTAACTTGAATATATGATTCAGCAATAAATAATTTTAAACTATTATAAAAAGATAAGACATGGTCACGTGTTTGTTTTTATATGACATAAAAAAAATTCCATGTAAAAGTGATTAATAGAGGAAGATAATAGGAATGAAAAAAAAAAAAAAAAACATGAACAATTTATGGAAGAACAACAGAAAAATGGGAGAATAAAAGGGTAATTAACATAAATAAAAAATTAACATGGATAAGAAAGGAATTTCGAATATATGAAATAATTAATATGATTTTTCCAGAGAATAAAATTTGAAATTTCTTCTTTCTTTTCTTTTCTTCAATTAAATCAGTTTACACAGAAAAATATTGCCTGAATGTAGTTCTAACTCATTTTTCCAGTTAATAAATGAAAAATATCTTTGATTTTCATTCATAGAATTTTTTTTTTCGGTTTACGATTAAGAAATATATTTGTTTTTCTTTGATGACATTTTTTTTTTTCAATTCATAAATAAATGGCAAATTGGAGCACTTTTACAGCATATACTATTTAACAGAGAAGTCTAAATAAATTATTGAATTTCCAGTACCCGTTAGAAATGTCTGACACTTTTCATTAAAATAGAATAATGAAAATAAATGATTAACTATTGCTATTTATTTTAACATGTTTCGAGTTAATGAAAACTAAGAATTCATAATTTTAGCCATTATTTAAAAAATGGATATTATTTTATTTTTGTCATATTTTTAAAATTATATTCATATTTATATTTGCTTTAAAGTCAAATTTAGTTAAAAATTATTGTTCTTTATAATTTTAGTTAAAATTATTCTTCTTAAACTTAAGATTATAAAAAAGAAATTTACATTACTAATTTGTTTTAAAAAAGAATTTATAAACTGTAGTGAGGAAAACATAATACAAATATTATTTCTTCATTTTCCATAATTGCCTCACCTTTGGAACCTAAATTAACAAAAAGTGTTGCAAAAAAGCATTTGAGAAACTAGCGTCACAAAAATTATCTTTCCATCTGTATAATATTAGAGCACAGTATATAAAATATTCAAAACGTAAGCATGAAGAAAATTGGAAGGGCATTTTTGAACATCTTCCTTACAGTCTATAGGGTATACAGTTTGAAAAAGTCTCTAAAAACTCACAGGCTGAATTCAAAGTTGTTTTACTTTTTGAGATATAACGTTGACATGCAGTAAATGCAGGGACAACATAAGTTATCTCACTGGCTTACCCGCTCTTGAATTTATTTTTAATCTACTACTACATTGAAAAAAAAATTTATTACATTTGAACCAATTATCTTTGTGTGTTTCTGATTTACTAAGATCATATAAATAAGGATGGGCGAACTTGCTGTAGATAAATTTTGTCTAAAATTAGATAAATTTCTATAATAATGCAGTGCATCAGTTTTTGTTCGTCTTTTTTTTTTTTTTTCGTGTTTGAGAACAAATTTTAAAAACAATGAAATCGACAGGGTTCATTTTTCGAAGTTCATTTTTTTTTCTCCAGGTCCAGGAAGAACTAAAAGTAAAAATAAAATTTTTGAATAATTATTTACTATCTGTATATTTATCATGAAAGGAAATAAAAAAGCACCAATTTGATTAAATCAATCCAATATAAACAGTGAGTATACTAACAAAGCAAAAATTAACTATACCAGAATATAAAAACATCATTTGGGGAAACCAATACAATATAAAATAATTAATATATAAATAATGCAAGGAGCTAATTTATGCTCCCTACACAAGAAAGTAAGAAATGGCTAATTAGCGAAACCAATAAAATACAAATAAGGAAAATATAAGCAATGTGAGGAGCCAGCTATATCCTCCCTGCACAATATGCATATATATAGCATCCATTATAAATTGTGAAACATTTATAAATGGTTATTTAATATTATAAAAATGTGAATAACTAGACAACATAAAACATCAACTGTATCCTTCCTATGCAAGAAAAAAGGCATCGATTTGAACGTGTTAATAAATTATAAAATATTAAATATATAAACTGTGCATAACGTCAACTGTATTCTCTCCATTTAAGAAATAAAATGAAAAATAACTCACATTTGTGTAAAAAATCATGTAATCTATATCTATACTTATAATAAAGCTCAAGGTGTGTGCGTGTGTGTTGGCGCTCTACAGGCCAGACTTTTGGACCTACAGCTACCATATTTGGTACATGTATACCTTGGAGGTCGGGAATGTGCACCTCCGAGCCAATTTTTTGAATTTTTAATTAGAATTTGAATTAATTAAAATTTAATTGAAATTTCGACGTTTTTCCGCTATAACTTCCGAAGATATTATCGGACTAACATGATTTTTACATCAATTTAAAGAAGAAAAAAAATAGCTTTCTAATGATATCAGTGTTTTAATGTATAACTTAAGCTTCTATTTTTAACAAATTTTCAAAGAAATATTTTTAAAATGTTTTTTTAGCACGTGACTGGATAAAATAAAAGAAATATAAAATGTGATATTTTCTAAAAAAATAAGTGCAAGGCAAAGGATTCTATGATCGTTTGCAATATTTAAATCATTAATTCAATAAATTATCTTTATTTATACATGATTGAATTTATACAGGATATGCATTCAAATTCCGGTCCAATGGTTGATTTGTAAAATATTATTAATAGGCATATATATTGTTTAATACTATTAATTTGATCTAAATGAAGTAAACAATTACATTTTATGTAGCTTGAGTCAAACAATGCATTTATGAATATGGGGTTTCAGATTTCCTCATACTTTGCTCTGTGAGCCATATTTTACAAAATATTTTGATGAATATTTTAAATAAAAGATACTACATCAATCAGTCTTCTAAATTGATAATTAAAACTGACTGATTTATAAAATTAAAGAATATTATTAGGAAAACGTGTTTTTTTAGAACTTTCCGTCAATCCTCTTAAAGAAAATATTAATTTCAGGCCAATCAATGCCCAGAATTACTTCAAGGCTAATGAATATGTGATTTAATTGAAAATTTTAGAACGCATTACTCATGGCGAAACAGCTGGTCGCCAAAGGCGGCTAGTGAATCAATATAACAAAGTTAGTTCTCTGTCAAGTGATCACCTTTGAATTAAATAAAAACATTTTTTTTTAATATCTCGTGACACATCGATTGGCTAGAACTGTTTTGGTATGAAAAAATATTCAATTCAGACTAGATAGTTAATTGAACAATGAAAAAATGCAGTATTTACTTCCCTATAAACTAAAGCTTCTTCGGTGTCAGCAATAATGGTGTCAACCGCATGCTGTTAGGGAAAATACGGCAATATACCGGTTTTATCATCCCGTGAAACACGAGGGTACAAAAAGCAGGCATCAATCTCTGTCATCCTTCTAAATGACCCCTCCGAGACCCCTGAGGGAGCTTCTGGTTAACTACCTCATACTCCTCAAAATTTCCAGCCATCCTAGTCGGGGTAGGCTCTGACGATCACAGCTCCCGCTAGCTGTCAAGGGTTTTGTACAGAATTCCCATTTCAGAGCTTATAAGCAGATTTTGAATTAGTATTTTTGTATGATATGGTAGAAATGTGTTTTTTCCCATTCACTTCGATTTCCTTAAAATGAATAAAATAGTAGTTTTATACTTCTAAGATTATACTATTTATAGACAAAATATGATAAACTGAAGGTCAATGCATGGTAGAAAAATAATTCATAATGTTCTATATTTAAATATTTCCGAATTAGGAAATGTATATTCAATTATTAAAATAATTAATTAATTATTATTATAATTATTAAATTATTATAATGATCTACAAACTTGACACGCTGCAGCATTTTCAATTAGAAACTCAAATCTTCTATTCCCACTAAAATTCTCTTTCTAATCAGATTTTTCTTCCTAAAATTAAATACCTTTCAGCTATTTGATGTAATTTTTTTTTACCTTTCTAAAAAGCTCATTATTATTATTATTATTTTGCAATCAAATTTTGATATTTCCAAATTCCGATTCATAAGAAATTCCCCTACTGAGTCTAAAGAAATTACAATTTAATATTTTGAAAATAAAAATAATAATAACGCATCGCCTATACAACTGTGTTGTTTAGGTTTTGATAATTATAAAATAAATGTTAAATATTTTTCATCTTGGTACTTTCGTAACTTTGACAAGCATAAAGGACAATTCTAAATACTAAAGCTATATTTACAAAACGACCTATTATACTGCCGTCTATATCTATGGTATGTTATATAGTATAGTTTTCATATTCATAGCATTTTTTTAACACAAGTTTTGCACGAATCAATATAAAGATCTAGATTTAGTATTACGGCAAAAGAAATATTATAAATGCCCTGCCTTTTATATAACATTCACTTGTCTGAAATTCCCGATATACAATCGATCCAATACTAGTTTAAATCTTCAAAGAGACTCACAAACTAAAAAGAAGCAACTATGAAAGAAATATTCAGAATGGAATTGCTCTACCGAATCATCGAAGTGTAAAAGAAAATGGTTAAGGATTGATTTTTATCTCGTTATTTCCGACTCATTCCAGCTATGTATTTGATGTTGCCGCAGGAAGCTAGCAGCCGCTCTACATCAAAGGCTTTTCTGGAAATATAGAGACGGTCAAATGCATGCTTTCCCAGTGTTGAATATGTTCGTATTGAAGCAACTCTTAATACGCAGTGCAGCTGAAATTTCGGAAATTCCTGCTTTTGTAGTTTTCAGATCGGATTATTGATATAACTGAAGGAAAGCCACAGGTGAGAGATGTAGCGTACCAATCTCGCTTGTGGTGTTACTGGAGAGAGTTATTTGAATCTTTTGAGTCATTAGTTTCGCTATCAATGGGGCTTAAAGGACAAAGCGAAAATTCTGTACAAGTTAAAGGGAAAGGATTGTACTGAGTTAAAAGG
>JAPMOQ010041261.1:447845-462069 GCA_026543055.1 Argiope trifasciata
ATGCTCGAAAACCGTCTTTGAACATTTTGGTATATCAAATAAATTTTCAATTACTGATTTTTTTGTTATTAATTATTTGCAAAAAAATAATTTTCAAATAATTACATTTAAGAAAATAATTTACAATGGATTAGTTTAAACCAGTTTTATATTTTTGTCAAATATTAGAAAAATGGTTTGTGTGCTTTGAGCTTATACCTAACACAAAAAATATTAAATTTGAGGCTTGAAATTGAGTTTTTAACATATCTAATTAAAAATTTAAATATTATAGGTTAAAATAAGATAGTTTTTTTTTGTTAAATTGTTTAAATAATTACAGAATAAATTTTGTCCAGAAATATTTTTTGTAGTTTTAAAATTTCAAAATTTCGTTATTATAGATATATAAGAATATTTACTTATGATTAAATGATACTTAATTATAATTTAATTAACATATTAAAAAATCTAAACGCGTTAACCTAAATTATACCATTAACGTGTTAATAATAAATAAGCACTCGTTCGTTTCATGTAAACAGCATATCAGTAATCCGTTTCACATTTTATGTTTTGTTCAAATAGATGAACATGACATCAAGTACCTTTACGGAGAAAATTCCCTTATGTTTAAATTTATTAAAAAAAATAATAACGACGGAAAACTAAACTACACAGTTTCACAATTTATCTTTTGTTTAAATAGATGAACATGGCATCAAAGTCCTTTATGGAAAAAATTCCCTTAAGTTTAAACTTTTAAAAAATAATGACGGAAATCTCAAACTACTAGACGAAAACAATAACTGATAAAATGGAATTAACCCATTAGAAACTGAAATGAACTTAAATATGGTAGGAAAATGCGAAATTTTGAAATAAATGTATTATTTTGTATGGTCTAATTTTAATAACATAAGAAAGGTTTTATACACAAAAAGAAGTGATAACACTCTAAATTTCTTATCATTTCAATAAAATGTAAAAGTTTACAGAACATACAATTTATCCATTTCTAAAACACACAATATTATCATTTTATTTTTTAAACATAATTGTTTATACATAATTTATACACATATAAGTTCCAAGGGCTTTTATTTTTTTGCAATGAATCTCTGCGTGCTGAAAACTAAAAACATTTTCTCTGCAAAATTACAATCTAAAATTGTAAAATTTCACAATTCTTTTAAAAATCCATTCAATTTTTTTCTATTATTTCATTCACGGTTTTTAAAAAGAAACATTAATAACGGATAAAAACTGAATTTTTTCGTGGTATAGTAAAGAAGATCACACACATACATATATAATGTTATATTTCATTTTCATTAACTGAATTGTTGAAGTCTTCTAGCCAACTGAAAGTCCCTTACAAGCAGTTTTAACTAAACAATGTTAACAAAATATTGTTGATATAACGATTCTTAGAACGATGAGCCATAAACCTAGTAGTTTATAAATAAAATACATGGTTCACCATGTTTTTTGAAAACATTTCATTTAATCTTCTTCACTAATACAGTAATAAACTCGGAATTTTGCCAAAAAAATTGAATTACAGCACTACCGTTTCCTAAACGAAAAGTTTCTGAAGGTTGAAACTACTTAGCTCTAGAATTTTTCAGATAAATAAAGTGCTCAAAGTGTTTCATTGATGCACTGCCAATTTCGATGGTCTCTTCCATTCTATTATACTGGAATTAACAATTTTTTTTTCAGTAAGAGCGGTTAATATTGTTTGTTGATGGAAAACTTGATATGGGCATTTAGACATTCACAGAGAAAGCTAGTATTTTAGAAATTGCTTTTAAAAACTTTTCTAGAAATACAAGCGGCTATTCTTTAAATTAAATTAACTCGAGTAAATTACTTTAGATTTAAGCTTTACACATCAGAGTTGTAGGTATGATATCAATGAATCAAAATCTTCTGCTTATTTAAAACAAAACTTAATTACTCTTAAGAAAATAAATCATTCAACCATAATTTTTTGAGAAAATTATGTAGAGAAATAATTTTATAGAATAAATGCCAAAAAGATTATGTACTGTTGATTAGTTTTAAAACAAATTTTGTATTGTTTATTATTATGTATTAATTTTTTATTTCTGTGCAGCAGAAAGCATACTTTATGTCTCGAAACACCTCAACACAGCTTAATGAAATTAGTCATAAAATGGAAAACATATACTATATTAATCCTTCCATTTGCATCGTTGACGTTTTGCTACAATGCTGTCGATTGTCTCATTGCATAGATCTTCTGATATATTATAAATGTATCAAAATCCTGAATTTTACTTCAATGCGATTTTGTACTCTTCGTCTTTTACATACAACAATTCGTTTCGAAAGGCATGGAACGAAAAAAAGATATCAAAATTAATCAAATAGCTCAAGAAAGCCAGCCAACTTTTAAAGAAGGTAAAAATAATTACTTATCATCACACATTACTTTTCAGCAAGTGACAAGAATTCAATAAACTGGATGAAAAAAAAAAAATACGTTAAAAATTTAAACATTTACAAAAGTCATTGTGTAACTAATAAATGTTATTAAATCAAAAAATTTTCACTTAATAATAAAGTTGTTTAATAAGGAATCACAATTTAAAATTCAGTTACATTGAATATATTATTTTTATACATTCAAATTGCTTATATATTCAATTATTTATATACCAAATGGTATTGGGTTTATAATCCAATACATTTCAGCTCCTAATTCAAATATATTGTTTTTTGTTTTTGTTTTTTTTTTGAAAAAAAAAACATGTTTAATCACAAAAATATACCGCTTATGTTAAAAATTAATTTAGAAAATGTACAGGTTTATCATTACTTCATTTTAGTCCATAAATTTCCTATCCTGTCTTCTAAGACTTTGACATTATTTACCTCTATCATTAAGATATAAATTGTTTTCCAAGTAAGTCTCAAACTAAGATTATTGGCATAAACCAGAAAACGCAAGTAAATCATGTGCCAACAAAATATATCCTTTTTTCTTATCTAACTTTGAACGAACTTAAGATGAAAAAAAAGTTATTCAAGCCTTTTCCTTCCGTTATGCAGCATCAACCAACCCTTAGAGATTGTAATAATAAAAAGCCAATACATACGAAAACTCTAACAGGAGCCGCAAAACAAAATAAAAGGTTATGCCAGCAAGCGAGCCGATGACAGGTGCGATGCTATATTTTACTTCTTGAATCCTTTCCTACCCCAGAGCACGCATGCCATATCCTTAAAGTTGCCCCAAATTTACGACGCCCCATTAAAGCCGTGGAACTCCGTCGGTGGTTCTGAGATGACAGACGAGACTTGGGCTGAAAAGGGAGGAAATTGCTGGATGTTCGGTTTTGCCCCCCTTCCAAACAACTCCCCCTTCTTTCTTGAACGTATTTTCCAACCTTCCTATCTTCCCCTTTAACATGGACAAGGCTGTTGAATGACAAACAGTTACCCCCGAATGCGGCTGTTGGCTTTGACCTCGTAATTAGAGAGCCTTTGGGGGAAACGTACGGAATTTCTGCTGTGGTTTTTGTGTCTATTAATTTGTTCCGTTCTCTTTTCTTCTGCCCGAGGAGCTATTGCTTATCCAAAAAAAAAAATCTATAGAGTAATGTTTATGGTAATAGATATAGTTATTTATAGCTCTTTGAGTTACATAAATTAATTCTGTGAATATTTTTTATGGTCACTGTAATTTGGGAATAGATTGTCAGGAAATCTCAAAGATATATATATAGCTCTTGAATTGTTGCTCATGCTCATGCTTTATCGGTAAAAGTATTTATAGTAATTTAAATAATATTTATATATCGGTGAATCCAACTTTCTTAGAAAACAGAAGGAAATAAAGAAGCTTAAAATGAAAGTTTTTAAAAATCTATTCGGCTAAACCAAAACAAATTAATGCAAATAATTATTAATTCTTAAAAAATTCTTTAAATAAAAAATGTGTTTTTAATTGGTATTGATTTCAAATCTCTAAATTAAATTGGTGATGGAATCAGACTATCCTTATATATTGGACATAACTCTTCAATTACATCGTCTATCTTTCCTTTTATATCTGTTTAATTCGATAATTTATTACGCACTTTGGAATAGGAAAAGGCACGTACAATCACTTTTTAATTTCATGCAAGAAGTTGTTTATTATTAGGGCTTAAAATTACAAAAGCAACTACCTTTGTCATGTGACTCTATTTTCAGTTGAATTTACTGCATTGTTAGGGGAGGGAAATGTTGGATTACATAGAATGTTGAAAGGGGGGAGTGATAAAAGTAAAAGTGGCACAGTCGTTTAGCTGGATGATGTCAGGGATACAAATTATTAGGGCGTCTATACTACTTTTTTAAAGGAATATGTTGAAAAGTAGGAAAAAAGATATGTTATGAATGATAGTTATTCTTACAAAGCGACTGATGCAATTATATTCATGATATAATATCATCTAAGCTCCACTTTGAAAAATTAATCTTAAACTTAATCTAAAATCCGGATTAGAAAATTAAAAATAAAAAGAATGGAACATAATCTAATCAGATTATGTTCCATTAACGAGAAATAATCTTTGCTACATGCAGTAAAAATCAAACTGATTTCCACCTTATTATTTATGCTATCATCTTATTAAAGATATTAATTTGAGGGAATAAATCATTTATAATTATCTGTATTCGTGGCAACAATATTTTATAAAGACGCATTTTGTAACAGATGGATGCAAAACATAACAAAAAGATGTACTTTGAAAACACACCCATAAAAGTAACCAATAAGAATAGTCTTCACAAATTTTTCTGCATACTTTTTCTAAAAAAAATGCTCTTGTGTATTATTAACAGCGCACCACTCTTGAACAATAACAAAGAAAGGGTTTAATAGGGTGGGTTATTTAACGAATTTCAAGGCGATTAATCGCTGTAATGGGATAAAAACACATGTATTAAAGAAACCGAATGCATATTTTACATAATTTCTTTTCCGCCGATGTAAAAAAAAATTGATTCAGAACTTCAATTATAGTGATATCACATATTATATTGCACTCATTTATAGCATGTCTAATTGCGTTTTTAAGTTACCGCACTTAAATGCTTAGACATTAAAAAAAAATTAGCAATCAAGTACTAGCCTACTCACATATGCTTCTTTATAAGGTCTTTTATCCACGATTATTATGTTAAAAGACCAGGAAGAAAATATCATCATTAGGAATCAAAGGCCGTAAATTGCTGTTGTTACATTCATTAAAATGTGTCCCATTTTCTTTTCTTCTCTAAATCTAAACTAATTTCATGCACAAGCGGTTGCATTCATTTTCAGCAAAAGAATACCCCGTAAAACACAAGAACACATTCAAGAAATGATAAATTAAAAAAGGCTTGAGCAAACACGACTTTTAAGTGAACAACTTCTGGGACGGTCTTGGAAACGGGAAACTGTTACAAAGAAAACAAGATTTAGCATAATTTATTGCCTTCACTTGTGACAACTTTCTTTTCTTTGTAACAGCAGAGAAAACCAATTAACGCATACTGGTTTCGCCAACTTTATTAAGAAGCTTCTGAAGGGGATTTACGCCATTTAAAAGGCGAACCTACAATGGCAATAACAATTAACTTTGTCAGAGCTGTCAAAAACAAGGTAAAATATTGTAATTTAAATTATGCGAATTAGTCACATTACAGCTCTTATTCCAAATGAATTTTTCGTCTCCAAGGTTACGAAAAATTCATTAGCATCTATTCAAAGCCAATACGAGTTTTCAATTATAAATATACTGTTTTTGAGATAGAATGGATGTCATCCAAATGAGATTTGTTCTGAATACAAAACCTTGTAATATAGTTGTTTGAATTCAGTGAAAGTAAATGGTGATTACGAAATTCATATCCACATCCTTGCAATGTAATCTATATTTTAATAGCTAACAGAGTTGATGAGATTCTCGAACATAAAATAGGCTTATGTTTTGACAGAAATGTTTGGGGATTTAAATAATGTACAAAAAAATTGTTATTCAGCAAGAGAATACACACACAGAAAAGAAAAAGAATGAAAATAGTTCTGTTATTCATAAAAAAAGAAAGAAGAGAAAATGTGATAAAACCGTCTCCAGGGTTTTAAATACGATAGAATCTTTTGTAATTGAATTACTAGCATGTTTTTACCAGTAATTTTAATTTGAAAACATACAGAAAGAAAAACAAACTGTACAAAGTAAATGCTAATAGAAAAGAAATGAAAATGAAACCTTTCAAAGAGAAATAAGAAGAAAAAAAAAAGAAATGGAGAAAGAAAACAGAATACAATTTGAAACGGCTACGGTGAAGAAGAAACACAACGTTTCAAATTAAAAACCGGCTGAAAAAAAAATAATGCAAAAATGAAGAGAAAAAAGTCTCGACAGGTTAAAAGAAGCAAAGAAGATTTTTGTATACAATTTGTTGCCGTTTCTGAATGTTTTGTTGTACTATATGAAGAACATTCGTAACAGAAAAAAATATCCCATACAGGTAAAAAAAAAAGGGAGGGAGGGGATGAAAAATAAATTCAGCATAAAAAAGATGCCTAGTTTATTCCTCTAATGTTTTTGCTTTGTTGTTACAGATAATAAAATTTTGTAAAGGAAAATACGAATTATATCTGAAATTAAGAACCTTTCGCCACTTGACGACAGTATTTGAAGATATTATTGCTTTTAACTTTGTAAATTATTATACTTACGTATTTTTTTCACCGAAAAATTGCTTATGTAAATTGAATAATGTATTATTTAAGTCAAACGAGATTTCTAAATAAATATAGATACATAATTGAAATTCTAAATGAATTTATTTACCTTCAATATTCTTTTAAAGAATTTTTGCATTTGCAAATGATTTTCATTTCATTTTAATATCTAATGCTTTAATCCTTTCTATAATCTGTTTTACTTATCATTAATTGAGATTAATATAAAATAAACTGCAACTTTTTGAGAATTCAGTTATCATTATAAAACACAAGCTTAGGCATCACTATTATTTGACAACTATTTAACAACTTCAGCTGTAACTCGAGAGCAGAATTGGTAAATTATTATTTCACAATAATGCAGCCATTAAATTTTTATTTTATTTTATCACAAATGATAATTTCTCCCCAAGTCATTCTTATGCGATGTGCTCAAATATATTGTTTACTAATGGATTCTAAAAACCTACACATTTATGCTCATGCGTTAGGAAGGGTTTCATTGAGAAGGGATGAGAGGAAAGTTGAGGGGAGCAGATGATTATATTTAATAATAAAGTAAATTTGGATTACTGGAGAATTGAATGAAAATAATACGGTCAGAATCGACAGGTTATTTACATACAAGTTTTAAAATAATGGACACAAAGTGTCTGATAAGAATGACGAATAATTCCAGAAATGAGCTCATACTTCTGCATCTCACTCCTTAGTGAGATAGAATCATCGAAAAGTGATAGTTTCAGAATCCTGAAACGAACAGTACACTTTGGCTTTTTATTTGATGGGATGTTTTATTATTTAACAAGTTTATATTTTTTATTTTGTTAAAGTACTTAACCTGCTTTCAAATTATCTCGAATTATTTGGTAAATTTAAATCAGTTGAGATGTATATTGATGAAAGCAAACAAAAAAGATGTTGGGAATTAAAATCCCACATTTAAATATTTGAAATAAAGAGTAAAGAGATTTAATAAATTTCAGTAATAGATTCCAAGATTGTTCAGTTTCAGCTGGATTCTTTACCGTTCATCCGATTGCGATGAAACTTGGTCAGCTTATTGCTTACACCTACGGGATAGTTCTAGGGATAGTAAAATTATCTTAAAAATAATAATAATTCGAAACTCAACCGCATCTATTTATCAAGGATTAATCCCCAAATAACTCGACAAGGAGACTATAGATTTCGTAGATATGCTAAATACTAGCTACAGGTTAATATTTTGTAGCTATAGTGGGCATAACTACAAAATATTGATCTGATCTCGATTTATTACAGATTATGCGAGAAAGTTTTGGGGTTTCTTAAGTTTTAACATTTTACTCAGTTACTACCAAAAATATTGTAGTGCTAATAATTTTGGACCATATTAATTTTCAAAAATTATCTTTTCAACTATACTAGCAATTTTGTGGTATAAATATATTTTCTGTGTTTAATCAATTTCAAAAGAAAACATTTTAATCATATTTTCTGAAAATTAAATTGTAGAATTCTGAACGAATATTAAACGAATCACGATATACATTAAATAATTTGTTTCGTTGCCAATTTGAAAGAACACCAAATTTCACGATTCTAAAAGAATACACAAATATAATACATAAAAATGAGTATTTGCTTGTTCGTATTTTATATACTGTCTTACCATTCATTATATTTCAATAAAATATTGCCAAATTTTTGATTGTTTGCCCTTAATAATATTTTTTTTGGCAGCAGCACCGCGCCGGGTACCAGCTAGTATTATAAATATAATAGAAAAAAAATTCTGTGTCATAATACTGCAGAAATTACCAAAAATAATTAATTTTTTGTATATTAATGTATTCGAAACACAGCCTGTCAAAGGCAGAATGCATATGGAAGTTCCTCACTGCCCCCACATCAGAGGTTTATTTCCTTTAATGAACTTTTTTTTAATATAATTTCAGTATAATGTAAAATAGATCGGTTTTATGTTAGCTTCTTCATTAAGCTAATGAACACACACAAATCTATATTTTGTAAAACCACGGCATTCTAGAAAAGGAATTCAGCTAAATTTTAGCAGAGAGAGAGAGGAGGGTTCTCCAAAGAAATTTTTGTCCCAGGCTCCAATTAAGCTAAGTCGGGCCATGATTATGCATATTATTCAAATAATTATAGCAAAGGATTATTCAAATAATTATAGCAATTTCTATTATTTAAATTATTTCCATCATTAAAATATTCTATTATTAAATTATTCTCTTATTTCCAATCATGAAATTTTCAAAATTCCAGAAAAAAAAAATAGACCTGCATGCATCAACTCTGAACGGTAACGATCTTTAAATCCACAAATAATAAATTCCATAACTGAAAATAACGTATGAAATCACTGAATTTATATTAGCACATCCTACTCTCTGAATCAATGATCGCATCCCAAAAAAGTAATTTAAAAAAATGTCCACTTTAAAACTCATTAGAGTATGAAAACATCAAAAAAGGTGTAAAAAAAGATTATTAATGATTGTTGAACATACCCTTTGAGTCCAACCAAATGTGAACCCCTCCACCCGGGCATTCAAATCTTCTTGAAAATTACTAAACGCCGAACCATTCTTTAAGCTAGCAATTATTCAGGCGGACACGTAATTTTGTGAATGACTTTGGCGACAATTATCGTTCAATTTCATCGCCATGGCTATCATCAAGGGGTTTGCCTTCTCAATAAGAGCAGTAGGAAAAAAATAACCCTGCATGCATCAACTCTGAACGATTAACTTTAGGTCTGCTCTATTGGGGGAAGTACCCCTGAGGAGCTTGATATTTCATTACCTGCCATGGTTATGAAAGGCTGGAATTGAAGGGTAGGTCGAAATATGATACGTTGAAAGAGTCTAGGGAAATTAAAAATGCATTGCACATGAAAATGCCAGAGTGTGTTAAGTAATTGCAATAGACAGCTCTCTGGCAGCTTAATTGTGATTATGTCACATCAGATCAAAATATAAAAGTTTTGGGAATGGTTCTGCTCTTTTATGATTTTGATGATCTTATTGATGAAAGAATGAATCGTTTAGGGAATATTATTTTATTCCTCTTCTGTTTGATGTAACTGAATGTGCCTAATAACTAAAAATTGGCAATATAACTACATAATCGGTCATATGGCTTTTTGATGGGCGAGGGGGTTATTAATGATTGGTCATGATACTGACTGCGGTAATCAAGGATTTGTAATGGATTTTTTGTTAAGTTGAAAATAAAATTCTGACAGTAAACCTTTCACTTTTGATTTATTTATTCAAAAATGTATTTTAAGAGCTTTTATTATCTTGCAAATTATAATACACAGCGCTGCTATATTACAAACTTCTAGGGTTTTGCGAGGGATTTTAAAAAATCTTATATCAAAGAAAAATGTTTTTAACCTTACAAGTTTACTCAGATTACTATCTGTCTTTAATTCCTTTCAATCTTATTGAATAACTCCTTTGGTTTGCAGTTTGAAATATCAAATTGCAGTGAATAAATTTTCATGCTAGTAGTACCTCCCAAAAACTTCAGATTATTATATTTAATGTATAAATTAATAGAAAAATGTTGGACAACATGATTTACTATGGTTTTTAAATAATATTTATATGTAAGAATATTAATATATTTAGTATAGTAAAAAAGTCATTTCAAAGTGAAAGTGATAGAAAATACTGAAACATAAATTACATTTAAATAAGTCGTTCAGAAAAGTTTCAAATTACATCTTCATATTAATAGTTTTCACAGTCTTCAACAATGTTTTAAATTATTATATTGATTTTATAAATTAATACAATAATACAGAAGATCATGGTATACTATGTTTGTAAAATAATATTTAGAATGCAACACCAAGAAAAAAATAGATTCTATAATAAACTAACTACTATAAAATAAATTTTTGATTCAAAAAATTAGATATAAATATACATATATCATTCACTAGTAGCTTCACTTTTAGGTTTTAAAAAAAATTGTAATTGCAATATAATTTTGTTTAGTAATATATATATATATATACATATATATATATTACTAAACAAAGTTATATAACAAAATAAGCTTTCTTTCTAAATGTATTAGGTCAAAGAAATTCAAATATTAATAACTTCAAAATTAGTATAACTTCTTACAATGACAAAAACAGAAGAATAATAATAACACAAAAGGAGAACAAAAAAAAAAGATTAAAGGGAAGAAATCAAATAACCGTGACTGATGTAATTTTTTTCCTGCGTGTTGAAGCATAAATAAATAAAAGGGGCTTTTAATAATGTCCCCTAGAATTGCGAAAATGATGAGTAATTCTTTACTGATTTTCCTTTCTTTTTAAAAGCAGCTCATACTTCTCACAATGCTTCCCTCGACATGCAATTAACGGTCCCCACTCTCAAAGGAATTCCAATTTCACATGAAAGAGACTGAATCACAACGGAAATTATGAGAGTTTTGGAGTGCATTTAAAGAGCGAAGAAAGTATTCTCCATTAAAACAGGTTTATTCCGCTGAAAAATAATACTCGCAATTATCTGCGAATTTAAAAGAAAAAAGTTTCATTTCCTTCATTTCTTTTTACGCAGATATACATTAGAATATATAAAATGAAATTTAGTGTTATGTTTTACCAGCTATTACACGCGACTCTATTCGGGTGGAGATTTTGATGTATATGTCAAATATCAAATAATGACAAATAAAAAAAATTAAACCTAACCTAAAAACGATACATTTAAAAGTATAAGCATATACGAAAACTATGTAACAAATACATTTTAATCACAAAAACATTCAACTAACGTAAAAATATTTTATTTACATTGTATACCCAAAATAAAACAAAGCAACAAATCAAGTCCGGTCAAACCCATTTTATTTATTGATCGCGATTGAGATAGTATTATAAACCTTATAACAGTTTGTATATATTATGTGTATAATACACATAATTTTAAAATTTTTAATTTAAATGAAAACACAGTTGTCATCAAGCACGCGCAAACTTACAACGTTAGCTGGCATAATGCACATGTCTGACTTTCTTACGCCAGATGGGGCAAAGCAATGCAGATTAGAAATTTTTTATTTCCTTCATTCTGTTTTCTTTTAATTTAAAAGTACTTCAGAATGAATCCGAAAGATCAATTAATTAACAACGTTTGATGTTAAATACATTAAACACTAAGAAAATAAACAGAATAATAGATCGAAATCACACTAAACGTAATTACTATTGGGAAAGAGACTGAAGTCATAGTTTTCACTGTTAAATTATAGCAATTATGCATTTAGGAACTGTTAATTTCTCGATTGGTTTATTTTTAAAAAAAATTGTATTATGTCTAGTTCTAACTTACTTGTGCATTTTTATTCACTTTGAATGAATGGAGTTTGGGACTTACGTCGAGCTCTCCTCGGAGAACTTTTAGTAACATCTAGTAACTTTATTAATTAGTGATACGTTGAATTAAGTGCAACTGCCAAGACGGTTAACAAAGCAATCTGAAATATCCATGTAATTATTTGACTGTTGCTCTTTGGAGCATTCTGAAACACTCGTACAACTACTTGACAAATGTTATTTGACATTATCTGAAACATTCGTATAGCGATTTACCTGTTGTTATTCGGCTATTAGTAATGAAAGACATTTCAATGCTGCGTATGATAGAGTTTTAAAAATCAATTCTATATTCCATGGAGCATACTACACCAAAGAATTATTCTTCAACTATAAAAGTCAAAGAGGTATCATTTATATTAGTGAGTATTATAAAAAAAAATTAGATTATATAATTTCATAAAGCACAATAACGCTTTGATTTTCACCAAACAAATTTTCTTAGCACTAAAAAAAGAAGAAATCTGAACACAACGTATAAAGACAAATTTTCATGGTTAACAGCCATAATATAAAACATTTCATTTTAAATTATTTAAAACTTAAAGTTTTAAGATTTTTGTAACATTCTAGTAGTAGCAAATTCAGTATTAAAAAAATTATTAGCATTATTGCATGCTTTAAAATACCTTACATACGTTATGTAATAAATTGTAATTGGTATAAATTGTGTTGTAATTTATAAAACATCATGTTATCGTTAGTATATGGATTTATTAACTTGAAATGTGTTTTGTTTACTTAGAATTAGCAAAATGGTCGCATTTGTTAGCTTTATATACACAACTGTAAACATGCTTCTTGAAAATATATGGCTTATAACACGTTTTACTTGCTTTCAACTGCCATAAAATCAACAAGAAGTAAAAAATGAAACAACAAATACCCTTCTTTCTACTTCTGCAAAAACTGTTATAACACAAATACCACCTCTACGCTCGTCAAATGGTATTACCTCCCATGAATTATTTACTATCCATGAACGCCAAAGCTGTCGTCGGTGCCACTGTTAGTTACTAGAAAGCCAAAGACTATATAATTTGGTATACGATAATAGCATTTTGACTTGCATCGAACAAACTTCTGCTGCATTGAAATGAGAAGCCACAGAAAATAGCGAGAGGAAAAAATTCTGGATACCACCCACGGAGGGACGTTTACACACGCATTCTATTCACTAAGCTACAAAAACACACAGTATCCTCTTATGTGAGCTGAAGTGAAATTCAATGACGGTAAGTCTTCCCCACACGTAATTCCGCGTCGCGGCGATTGTCAAAGGGGCTAATAGAAAACAGGAGGCGCGATTTTGGGCTTTTCGATTAGGGCACAGCCCCGCCTCCCTGTGACCTCTTAACCTCTGATTAGGGGACCCGCGGGTTCCGGGGTGCGAAAATTGCTTTAATGGCAGACAACCGTCAGGATGACGTTGTCGCTTTTACGGTTGTTGAATTTTTTTCATGGTTTTCTTTCCTTCGATTATCTATGTGAACTCAGAATATATACTGGAAGTGGGCAGCGTTACTGTAACTGTAGTTTCACGGTTATATCAAAAATAATCAGATATTATGAAATGCATGATGTTTTATTTTTACGTGAAGAAGCATGCAATACACAAATATGTTGCTCATTAGATACACATTTGAACAGAATAAAAAGGAAGAGATGAATAATGAGATGCAATTTTTATCGGCTTTGTAAACAGTGGCGGATTTAGGACTTTTAAGGCCGTAGATTGTATCCATATCCATTTAAGGCCGTAGATAGTATATTATGTGGCCTTTCTTTTAATAAGGTGACCAAAATAGAATCAAATCTTCATAAATTTTTTATCATGTTGTTTATTTTTAGTTCAATAATTAATTAATTAATTCAGAGCACTTTTTGAAATATAATTCATTTTTTACAACATTTATACTTATCAGCATAAAAATATTTCAATTAGAATCGTCTTTTATCGATACATATATTTAAAAATATTTTTAATTTATTAACTGCAAACTTGTTTAAGATTTTGAGTCCGTTTTATCTTACACCAAGGATAATTTCTATAAAATCGAAAAAAAAAAAAAAAA
>JAPMOQ010041261.1:463320-473602 GCA_026543055.1 Argiope trifasciata
TGGTAATGATATATATATATATATATATATATCATTACCAGGAAAACGTTTAGAATTGGTACCCTCTGTCAGCATACTTCAATGACAGAAAGTGGTATTGAAAGTACACTTGGAGTTAGAAATCCCAGTGTTTCTAGGATAATTAATCAGCAAATTTTTTGGACAGTTTCTCCAAAACAAAATAGTAAACATGGGTGTAAACACAGCAAAACACTTCGGACACACAAATTTCAAGTACAAAATAATAAAATGCATCATCGCAAAACGTTAACACCAATCAAAAACATTGTTAGCACTTGTAATGATAAGACTATGTCATTGAGCGCGGAGATATCAGTCCTAAATTGATAAAAACTGGAATAAGAATTGCATTCTGTGACTTTTTGTTTGTTTAGGGTATTCAATCAACATTTGTCAGACAAGGTGTTGGAGAACCATCAGAGAGCAACATTTAAATCAAACACGTAAGCACCTTCAGAAGAAGATGGCTAGGGGTTAATTTACATCTGAAGGACTTGGCAGCCTAGTATCAGTTGAAGGGATGATGAAATCTAAAAAATACATATTAATACAAGAAGAAAAAATTGTGCCTCTGATGCAAATGTCTGCTGATGGTGTTGGTGTCTTTTAACAAGATCTTCCTCTATACCATAATTTCAAGCTGGTAAAGATTTTTTTTTCAAGAAAAGATATTGACAGCTTTACATTGGCCAGGTAATTTTAGAGATGTAAATTCATCAAAAATTTCTGGAGCATTGTAAAGTAACATGTGAATAAAATGGGCTGCTGCACGAAGAGAAATATGATTAAGAATGTTAGAAAAGTTTGGTTACTTGTTGATAGTATCAAAAACGTATGTTAAAAATTAGTGGAATCCATACTAAAATGTGTCCAGGAAAGACATATTTACTATTAGAGAAAGACATATTTATTACTAGATTGCTGTACCATATATGTAAGTGAGCCTATACTAATTAAACAATATAGGTGAGACTTTTTGTGTTTGTCCCAATTAATTTGCTCAGTACTATACTCATTAACAGGAGCGTTGTTAGAGTAATGAGCACCAGGGGAAGGATTTAAAGGGTTTTTAAAAATCCTTCAATTGTCTTCATTAGTTTAGCAACTATTGTCAATAGCGGCAAAGGAGCACTTATATCCCGTTTTCTTCCCGATCCCGATGTCATTGCGTTTGTATTAATCAGTTTTTTTTAAGGTTGTTGCTGTATTTTTGAATAAAATGCGATTATAATGGATAATAAAAGTATGAGTGTACCTTAAATAAACATATGAAATACATATAAAATGTTAAATTAGAATGAACGGGAAAGTAAAGAATTCATTACCTTTGTTATCTATATGTATTAAATCGAATGTGCTTACAAATTAGATAAACGAATGTTTTGTATTATTTTTATTTACTTTTATGATTATTTACTTTTATTATTATTACAGTGGAACCTTGCCTAACGAGCAAAATTCCTTCCTAAATCCCACTTGTAATGCGAAATACCCGTAAAGGGAAGCAGTTTTACTCATAGTATTGTGAAATATCAGCAATTTCGAATCTTGGAGACTATCTTCCTGATATCTACCTGCATTCAATCTTTTTAGTATTAGCTATCACCGTATAACTTAGTAATAACTATTATATGTATATGTACATTATAAATATAATACAATATATATATGAAATAAAAAACTTTATTTAGTTCTTAAAGTCGTTACCGTCTTATCCATTATCTCATCCACCACAACAGTGTAAAATAGGATAATGCTTCCCATTTCGAAAAAATACTCACGCAAATTTATAAAAATGTAATTTATTATTTATATTTCCCGCATTTTTACAACAACGTTGTCTAATGCCATTTGTTTAAGCACGTGTTTAAGAATTTGACGAAAACTAGACAAAGCATTTTAATCAAATAGATTAGTAGTGAACATTCTTATATGAGTTATGCTTCACCACAATACACTAGTGATAAGAGAATTGTACCCATTTTCTATTCATGAAATCTTTTCTACCACGACTTGTTGGGACTAAAAAGTGAGCTCCTTGTCAAGTTTCTATTTGTGGTCATACATACTGCTATGCAAAACATAGTAATCTAAGCTGTTATTGAAACTTTAATTAATTGTATATTTCAAAATTTCTTTTTATTTTTACAACACTCACACACATTGATAAAGAAGTGGTAAACACTGGCTAGCAGTCAAGATATAATCAAGATTTTGTATCGGATGTTAAGATGTCACTTAATTCTACGAAATCTCACTCGTTAGATTGGTCACTTTTTTACCTTTTGTTTTGATCGCTATTAAATCATTCGTCATGAATAAGCCGCCAGCTTCGTGTCCTGCGATTTCCGAGGGTAGCATCTTGCCCATTTTCTGTTGCATCCCACATTTGTCGTATTTGTAGCTTAAGGTGTTGATTTTTACGACTACAGATTTTTATTATATTATATTATTATCCTGTATCAGTTCGCGTTCTTTGAAAAGTACTTGAACTTATTTGCAATTATCGTATCTGAATTGTAAAGAATTACGCAGCCATAGGGTTAAGCAATTGATTGCACTTTAAGGAAATAAATATGTATATATTTGGAATGTCACAAAGTTAGTACAGAGGCCAATGTACTCAAAAGCTTCCGTATCGATAAATATATAATAAATTTCAAATTATATATGAAAGAAAAAGCCGTGATACCATAAAAAGCATTCCAATGACTT
Organism: Argiope trifasciata; assembly: GCA_026543055.1. Taxonomy (NCBI): domain Eukaryota; kingdom Metazoa; phylum Arthropoda; class Arachnida; order Araneae; family Araneidae; genus Argiope; species Argiope trifasciata. Next base: position 466,057 of record JAPMOQ010041261.1, read on the forward strand.
TCCTTACTATATGCATTCATAAACCTGTCATGCACTTATATCGGCAAAGAATTTCAGCAGCCTGGTTTTGATACCAGATATAAAAATTCTGTTTCTTTCAGTTTTCCCATTTTGTCACTGTTTCTAGCGAACTGACTTCTAAATATGCATGCTAGTAGAGCAAATACTCTCACCGAACTTGTGGTAAAATGCAGGGGGGGGGATAAAAGAGAGGAACTAGAGTAACTGACAAACAATAACCGCAAATATTGACTCCGGTAGTCAATTGAGTCACTCCAAAAAGCCACGATTTGATCTACAAAGAAAAATAAAAACTAAGTATTGGGGGGGGGGAGGCGGGGTGTAACAAAAAAATATTCTATGAGAGCAGAATAGAGATAAGAGCGAGGGTGACAAGATTCCGATTCATCCCCTGTAGGGTCAGAACAAAGGCCCAGTTGTGAAGAGAGGAAGAAAAGTGCTAGAAAAGTACCTTGTCTGAGTACTATGCTAACAGATGGTGTTTGTATTTGCCACAAAAGAGTGATGGCTCGTTCCTATACATGAGCAGTGTGTGCATATGCATATGAACACAAAAAATAACAAAAAACTCCGTTAAAAAAATCACGGGAATAACAATAGATCTCTTTTCATATTCAGTGCTCTCACCGGTAGTGGAGTCATTTGACGAGTAAAGGGGCAAATTTTTCATATTGCGAAAAGCCTCACAAAACGCGGGGAAAGCTCTCTTGCTGATTGGAAAGGGGCCGATGTTAAATTACTGCAGTATCTGTGTCCCAGGGTGATGAGTTTTTGTTTCCGGTGTGACAGAATTGTAATTTTGTATTTGGTAGTAAATGTTGTGACGCAGTTTAATTGCCAGTTTTCTGCCTATTTCTGTGAGTGCAGTTCGTGATAGCGGATGTTAATAGATGAATAATTTACATCATATTTTTGTCTGTATTGGATGCTTCTATTCTTTTCTTTCTTTTTTCATTTCCTTGGCGTAGGAATGTACCTCGTAAAAAATTTATTGTAAGAACTAATAAAAGAGTTATACATTTATAATGAATTGAGCAGAAAAATATTCATATTATTATTAGATGTAAAGTTTTTGAAAATCTCCATTAATACGGCAAATCTTCATTTTTTTTTTTGGTAAGAAAGTATTTTAAACAATTTTGTTGAAAACAACATATGTGCATTAATTTAGAACATTTTTATTTATATCTAATTTATCGAATTATGTCTTTATGTAGAATATATGTTAACACAGTTAAAAAAATAAGTTGTTGCATTTCATTAATTAAATAAAAGCCATTCATAGAAAAATCGACTACCGAAAGAAATGCATTTTTATTGTTCTTTAAACTTTACGACATGACTTTTATAAGACCAATATTTTAAATCAAATGTAAAAAAAAGCTATTCCTACGACAATTCACGCAAAATTCAAGATTTGTCCTACAAGAAATGGAGTTTGATTTTTAGACACGTATACTCATTAGGATCGAACTGATTAAAGGAAAACTTTGAATGAAATGGATATTTGTTTTATAAAATAAATTAGGACTGTGTTTTTATATACACTTGCAACTAGGCAAAGATTATTGAACTTTAAAAGTTGGGAGGATATTCGTTGTAAAAAACATACATTTTCGTTCCTTTCAGATCGCAGGGAAGAATGAATTTTCTAAATTCCTCTTTAATCATCAATTAAAAATCAATGAAGTATGACACATCTGGAAGACTTGAAATATTGGAAATTCATAATGAAACAAAAGGTGCCACGGAGGTATCAGAAGAGGCGTTTGTGATGAAGTCGATAAAATCATTCAGTCACCTGCTTCTTTCAGAGTGTATTTATCGATTATTGCATTATTGAATTTTACAAAACTTTTAATGCTTTTAAAAATTCATCTTGAGGAAAGAATTCATTACGAGGTACGAACTTGTAGTGAAAAGTTAAATATCTTAACCTGGAGTTTATAAAGAAAAATCAGTTTAATTCAAATTATAAGATCAAATAAAAGTAAGCTGTGCAGAAGTGCTGTTTCCTCAAGAGACCAAGAAATAAAACGTTTAAACCAATGGGAGTGGACTCCTCACAAATTACTGGCATAATCCCTCATAAAAACGTCAGTTCAAAGAACACCTTTATCGTATTTACTAAATCTGTTAAGCAATCCTTGGTAAGAACTTCGGGATTAATCCCTGGCATGCGATTAATAGCATCTGAAAACAGAAATAACCTGGAGTCGGTGGATAAGTGCACATCAACATTAAGTGCACATCACATTAAGTGCACATCAACAATATTTTTTTTCTCATTTCATAAATTGTTTTCTTTAGTATACCTCATAATAGTAATTTTCTTACTTATCAGCGATAGCTTAAAAGTGTAAATTATAGAATAGGTGCTTTTCGCTTGCCCTTTCATCATATTTTGATCAAAACCAGCGGAAATGGTCTCCCCAAACCATTTTCGCATATACATGTAATCATAAAAATCGCACATGGCATTAGGGATCAATTGTTACAAAATATTAACATTTGATGAGAGTTTAGCCCTTTTACTTTCCAAGAGAGTTATTTGGTGATTAATCCCTGGAATAAGGTTAATGGCATTCGATAAACCAAATCTATAATTTAGACACATTTTCCCAATAAAAATTTGACCCAAAACTGCATCTGCAAAACCCCAGGTGCAGAATTGATATATTCAAGTCATTGCGTTTTTGAGTTATCGGGTTTACATGTTTCTGAAAGTACAGAGCGAGAGACTGCCAATTTTTCATTGGAATTGGTTCAAAACTTGGCAGGTATCTACGCTACAGATGTTAAATAGGTGCACTGAAACTTATTTATCTAGCTCTCATTGTTCCGTAGTTATCGTGTTTAATATACTCGAAGAACCGGAAAGACTTTTTGCCCCTAAACTGATTTTACATAACATTTTATAGAAATCTGCAAATTTGGTGTAAAGAACGAATATCAGATTTCATCTGTCTAGCTCAAAGTGCTTCTGAATTATTTTTGTCACAGTCAGATAGAAGGACATTTTATGAAAATGCATCTTTCGAACACATAGAAAAATTTAGAGATCCGTCAAAATCTTGAGTTCGAATTACTATAGCTTCTCTATACTACAGATACGAGAAAATGAAAACGTGACTTCGAAAGCATCGTTTAATGACTAATATTAAATCCTCTTTTAAGGTTGATTTAGTTTTGGTTATTGCTTAAACTCGACTACATTGTCCCATTTGAGCTTAAGAGTAACCATTGGGATTTCTTTTGGAATGCAGATAATATACTCATGCTTAGGATTTATTTCAATGGTTTCATTTCCACATGGTATGCCCTCACTATAACAACTAATGGAAATATAGAACAAGGGAAAAAATATTATTACGTTGAAAATGCGGATTAGCAATACACGACAATTTATTTGATTCTTCAGGGAATTCAGTGTGCTCTCTTAGTCACCAGCTGATTATGTTTAGTTACATCACCTATGTAACTTAAGCATATAAAAGCCTTATCATATAACGAGAAAGTATTATCAATAACTCTGAAAAAGATTATTGCTAAAATCTTACTTTTAAAGTCAGTCTCTAAAGAGCATTCCTCCATGTTGCTCATCTGCAATTTTTAATCCATCCCTTATTCATAAGCACCAACGGAATCCCCGAATAGATATCAGCTTTTCTATTCCTATTACGAGTCCCACTTCAGTTCACCCTCCTCTTCAACCATTCACGTTGTTACTAACAGTTTTTTCCCACCCACCCCCAGAAGAATTGGAAAAAGAGGTGACAAAAGAATTTATCCTTATTCATTTATTTTTTAATACTTACACATAATAGCGGTTCGTGGCCACTTTTATTTTATGCATTGCGACGGTTGGCAACATTCCGACACATTTTTGTGTTTTTCGGAATATTTCGATATTTCTTTTTTTCTCGTGTGTTCCTTCTTCCTTCTGTTACATTGATATGTACGCGTTAAAGGGAAAAAAAAGGAAAATAAATCCAACCGCGTTTTTATTTCAGTCTCTGCTGCTGAAAAAAACCCAAATCTTCTTATTAAGAGCTACAAAAACAGTAATATTGCATTTCATTTCTCCATTGTTTATAAGTGAATAAGCGCGGATCCTTAAGATTTAGAAGCTGATAAAAAAAAGGCAGTATTTGATTTTTTTTTTTTGGTTCCGTTTTTTCCACCACCACCTACTGTTTTCGGGTATTAAGTTAAGAAATCATCCCTGTGGAAATGAAGTGTGGCAGAAATAGTGAAATATAATATCTAACTGAAAAATTCATATATATATATATATTCTCACTAAGAACAAAATTTTCTGACAGATAAAAAATATATTTTGTCTTAAAATATTAAATCTGGAAATATCAATAGTAAACACTTTCAAAGAACAAGTAAAGGATAGATATTTAGAGCTACTTGTGCAAAAAATTGAATAGGGAAAAAAATGTTTAGGAATCCGTTTCTCAAATTCCTTTTTATATGTTTTTTTTTAAATCTAGTTTTTATTTTTATTGAGAATGAAAAATTCAAGAACATTCTTAAATGAAAATATATCATTACATTATAATTAATCTGAAAACACAGTTTTTAATCCACACCAGCTGGTGACCGAGCTCCGCTCGGAGAAAACAGGTATCGAAGCTAACTCGAAGATTTAAATTTTCAATTGTGATTTATCAAAACAATACATGCCATAAGAAAATTTGTGAAACCATTGGTGAAAAGATAACCGGTCAAAGTGCACCATTGTAAACTAATCTAAACAAAGTTAGAGTTTAGAAAGGGAACTATTCTATACAAAGGTAAAGTAAAGGTAAAGATTGAAGTGTGTTGAAGTTCAATATTTTTGACAAATTTATTTAGAAAAACCAAACATATATACATACATAAGAAACATATTATAAACCTATAACAGCATAAACATAAAACTTTATTAGTTGGCCATATTGGCTATAGATGGCAGCACTTTACCGCTTGAAAATTTAAGTAGCTATTATGGCGAACTAATAAAGTTTTTAAATATCCTATCTGTAACTCCGAACTGCTCGACTGTAGCGCTTCAAAACCGGCGCCAATCAATTCCTCGTGGCCAAAAACCCCAGACCCCCAAGTTTACCGGAGTTTATTAATTCTTGGGCGATTTTCGACTTGGCAACCATTCCTCGTATTATAGTATTAGATTAATGAAAATTTAATAATTATTTTTTAACTAAATGGTTGAAATACTCTTAACCTTATAATATACGAATATTCTCTTTTGAATTTTAAACTCTTCATTCTATTAATTCCTTCTTTTATCACGATGTTTCTAAAGCCAGGATCGAATTACGGGTGTATCTATATCAATAATTAACTCAAAGCAAACCTTATTTTAAATCTCAGATTTCTCATGTACTATTATATTGAAATGTACAATACATGAAGCAAATTTCATCCAATTGGATGTTTAATTTTCAAATACCGAGTAAAATTATATGTTTGCAAAGTCAAAAGGAAGAAAGTCAGTGTAAAAGCATAGAAGAATTTAAAAATAAATAAAATTTCTAGAAGATATCCATGCATCTAGTTGTGGCCACTGTATATAATAATTACTAAAAAATATAAATTTCTTATGCAAGGCAAATTTTCTAATTTGCCTATTCAAGAATAACTGGGGCTAAAGCATTCACATATCAAGAAGTTAAAAAATACGTGACGGATACTTACGGATGGAAATGGATGATCTGTTAATGAATCGAACAATATGCAAAAGTCCAGTTTTTGTATAAATTGAAACAACTAAATGAAATGTAATCAATTTAGACGAAATCAAATTGAAAACGTGTAACATTCTTTAACAAAAGCTCAAAAAACTAACATGTATTTTGAATATTTTTAAAGGAAATCGATCCATATCTGTGTTATTTATACATGGAAACAAATGTTTGAATATTTTAGAAGCTTATTACTTTGTTTGAATTTATCAATCATTCATCATTCTGATACATAACGTCACTCGAGAAAATCATGCAGTCATTCTCACAGAAAAAATCGTATTGGTTAAAATTAAAACATTAAACTTTAATTTCTTCAGAAATAAATTTAACTAAAATTTCTTCAGAAAAATGTCCCGTTAATAAACACGAATATATTTCGAAAAGAATAATTAAATTCCAAACTATGATTGGGTGTAGAATGCAATACGTGGCCTAACATCTCAGTTTTAAAACCCCACACCAAGCTAATTGGATGACGTTTTGCTTCCAATGAATTCAAATATATCAAATTCTCCAAATTTTGAAGTACAGGATAACTTAACTAAAACCCTTCAACTCCAAAGCCAAGAGTTCCATCATTTTTAAGTAACCTCATCTCTTCTTCAATAAATTAACAAGCCGTCGGTTTGAGATTACTTAATTATGACACAGTTTGTGGAAATAGTGCCTGTATCTGACTATTTATTTTCATCCTTTCAGATCTGCGTCATTAACATCTGCCTATAAAAGCTTACACTAAATCTAAAATTGATATTTTTACACGCTACGAATAAATATCGATTTTCATTAAATCAATCTTGATTAATTTATAAATGAAAAATAAAATTTCCATTACGAAATCTAAATAAAGTTTCATTTTATGCAACTAATAGTAATGCTTACTTCCTAAATCTTGGAAATTATTAAACTTTAAATCTTTAAATAAAACGCATAAACAAAATCCAAATGCAAATCTGATTACTAAAAATATGTCTTAAACATAATTCTTTATTAAATTATTTTGAATCATATCCTCGTCTTTCATTAATTGTCCCAATTATAATTTCTTTAGTTCGACATTATTTCAACCAGTATAAATTATGAAACAGGGTAAATAAATTACTCAAACATGACATTAAAAAATCTTTCGAGGTCTATTCATAAATTCTTTGAAACTTTCTGAGTTCTTTTAAAAATCAGATGCTTTCCTAACTCCTAACTTTTCACTAACAAACGTATACATAAGCATATATTTTAATGAATTAGAGCTTCCTGTCTGAAAGTTGCTTGGAAATTGTACAAAAATAATAGTCTCAAGTTCGAAAAGTCATTTAATTATTGCTCCCCAAGCTCTGGTTTGGTGTAATCGTAATTTACTTGAACCGGATGTTAACGATCTTAACATTTTTTTTTTCATTATTTTTCCGAGATCTTTTCCTTTCACAGAAAATTTTAGATCTTTTTGTGTTTTTCTCCAGATTTTTCATTCACGAATGATTTTCATCAGACATCATTTGTTTTGATTTCTCCTTTAATGATGCGTTTTTAGTCGCGAAACATCTTTTCCTGGGATTTTATTTCCGATAATTAATGCCATAAGTTCGACGAGTGATGAAAGTTTTCTTATTATGCTTTGTTTTTTCCACTTTTTGTCAGCAATTAATTTTAAAACATAATTGAACTGCTTAGTTATAGGAATGTTACTATAATGAATTGAATTAATAAAAATATTTATTGAATTAGTTTTTTATTCTATATTTTAATTTTTTACAACAATGATGGTGTAA